>JZLH01S0109063.1:79896-90704 GCA_001188425.1 Eucidaris tribuloides | reverse complement strand
TATTGGTCGCTATACTGTTTCTTTTCCAAAAGTAAGATTTTGTGGATCAATAACCAATTGCATTTACGGCCAGATTATTTTATTGCCGTACTATTTACAGTCATTAAAATACACGGTGACTATGGTTCTTTCACGGATGGCTACTCGTGTTATCTAGCAGCAGCATCAATTTCAAGCCTATCAAAAGACTTTTGAAGTGTTTCGATCAACAAGTGTAACAAGTAAAACTAATATACTGTTTCAGTTGGCTGATATACAATCTATTGGGATTGTAAAATTTATGATCTGAAAGTTTGTTCTATACTACGTAATATGAATGTGCAACACTTTCAAATATTGCACGCGCACACACATACACGCACATACAGACCCACAAATACATGCGTGTGCACACACACATACATGTACACCCACACACCCACGCTCACACATGTACACGAGCACAAACACATACACACGCATACACACACATACAGACCCACACACCCCGGGGGGGGGGTCGTTCTCCACACGGTCTGCTACGCACCCGCGTCCAGAAAAAGCGTCGTAAAGGGTCACTTTTCCAGGCCTCGGGCGTCGTCGACGTCTTTTGGAAAAAGGGAAGCTTTTTCAGCACCGTTCGCTGGCAATCGCCACTTAGGGTAGCCTTTTCTCACATGTCACGCCATTTAGGGATACTAATTTGGTTATGTAGATTACGCCATTTAGGGGTGCAAATTTTTTGTGGATCTAATAACATCTCCAACAAGAACATTTGATAATTAGGAGAATAATTTATGAATTGTTAAGTGAACCTCTTCGGGTTGGGCAATGTACAATAATGTTTTAGATGAGAAGAACACTTGGGTGGGGTATCAAATTAGTTGATTTCACTGTTTACGCCATTAGGGTAAATCCAAATTAGTGGATTCCCTGATTCACGCCATTAGGTAATCAGAATAAGTGGATTTTCCTGGGAGATCACGCCATTTAGGTAGCTTTTCTGATGTGTTTACGCAATTTAGGGTTGCAAATTTGGTTATATAGGTTGTACGCCGTTTAGGGTGCATTTCTCAGTGTTGTTGGACACGGGTGATGGGACAGGCCGTGTGTAGAGCGACCCCCCCCCCCCCCCGGCCCACACACATACATACGTGAGAACACACACATACACCCACCAACCCACTCTCACACACGTACACGCGCACACACACATACACACGCATACACACACGCATACACATACATACACATACACAAACTCAGATTCTTTCGCATTTACGGACTTTCATATCAACACACCAACTGATTACACTAGAAACATATACATGTATCACGAAATCCTGTAAACAACGTGTTTATTTCGAAATGCACCGTTCTCGTGAATATACATACTGCATAACTTGATACCCATATTCCCCATGACATTTTATGTGTTCTATATGTTCTAATTAAAAAGTACTATTACACTTTAAACCAATCAGAAATACATCTCTCATTGACGTCATGTATTTGGTTTGCCATTACGCCAACACAATCTTCAATTATAAATTCACAATTTAAATCTCGATTTTTATTCTAAATGGTAACAAAACTATATCACATACCAATGTTTAGCAACCACGTACAGGGGAATTTCTGTGAATGCTCTGCTAAAACAATATTTCTTTTAGAATTATTCTTAGTTGTAATAAATGTTTTAGCGACAATGTAAGTGACGTTAGAGGAAAGTAAGGATTTCTGGTTGTGCATTTAAAACACCAAATCTAAATACTGAAAAGAATTGAACTGTTGAAAAGCGACCACACGTAATAAGGCTGTGCATCCGTCTCAAAAATTTAAGTTTTCTTTCTGCGAGGATCGCATGTTTTGATGTATGAATCTCGCTTTCAGTATAGGTGATGCCAGGAAAAATCGACAGTGTACATAACATTGCAGATTAAAAATGGCAGTATTAAAGTTTGCTTGAAAATCGTTAATCATAATATTATACGTGTACACATACTAAAAATCAGTAGGCTACCTGGCGTGTAACACAACTTATCTCAGCAGTATAATTCATGTGGATTTCTAACATTGATCGAAGTTAGATTAATACTGCACAAATTTCTAGGCCAAAACACAAATTTCAACGACAGTGATTAAAAGACTGTGAGACATTATCACGACGACTGCGTACAGATTTTCACCTAATTATTTTTCTAAAGCCAAATTCGACATCTTAGCACTTTGACAAAACTTATCATTACCCGTAAAATACCATTTATTGTATTTATAAAATTTTCAGATTAATAATTCCTATGTAAGCTAACATTTCTAAAACCACCACGGGTACCACTACATACATCCCATTTGGTCAACTATACGTGAAATACATGTAACTTTATTACTGAAACTAATGACGTAGTCTCCAAATTCGCGCCTAGGTTTGGAAATCTGGTACTTTATCCCCCTCGTAGAATCTTGTCGATGATGTTTATTTCTGCAATACTCATAAAAATATACAAGATGTTCCCGCCATCCGAAGGGTCCATTGTATTTGATCCTTTGCGGCAGGGTTGCCAGTTTTCTGATTCTCAAAACGCCAAAATTACTTGCCAAATTCGGTGAAAAAAACGCCAAATTTGCATTTAATGCATTTATGGGTAGCATGCATGGTTTGAAATAACGTTGTAATCAATAATTTATAACACCTTTAAAACCTCTGCCGCGGCCGAAACTTTGGGTGCCGCGGTTTACGCGGAACCAGAGTTTGCACGTGAAGTACATGCATGCCGCTACATTTGGACCCTTGTGGCACATATTTTAATGAACATCGAGTTTCATACTGATTTTTTTTTTAGGTATGCCATTGTAAAACGCCAATAAGACGTTTGGCGGGCACTTCTATTTTTGTCGGCCAAACGAAATGAAAAACTGCCAAATTTGGTGTTTTTGGCGTTAAAAATGCCAAAACTGGCAACCCTGCTTTGCGGGAGGGATTTCACCACTTGCCAATCAAAGTAACGAGGGAGGTATTACCACTATATCGTCACATCTCCCCGATTTAATGACATTTCTCAGCTTTTCAGTGTGGCTTGAGCTAAAGTGGATTGGGTTTACGACAAAGTACCCTTTTCTATGAAGCCTTTATAGCGCTAATAAAAGGAAACAATAAGCTTAAAACACATCGAGTAGAAAGTAACATTTACGGTAGAGTGTAAAAATCAGTGATAACAGAATGAAGTTAATCAGATATTTTACTTAAAATAACTAATTCAGTAAAAGTAAAGTATGTGACATTTGACGTATTAGTATGACACTTTCATTAAAAACAACAATTTACCTTTATAAATGTGTTCCATCCAATATTCATCATAAAATCATATCTAAAACTCATTACATAAATCATTCAGTATTCAAGAAATCATGAAAAAAAAACATTAAAATATTAAAATTGGTAGTAATTATATTACATTTCAGATCCGTCTTCGAGTGAAAACATCGAAGTCTGTGCAGCAAGTGAGAAAGTGTATATGCACTGAATATCGTGATGAAATATAAATCGGCAATATTGCCTCTATTCGATGATTTTTACAAAAATAAACACATGACTATTATGTAAAATTTATCTCAACGTCGCGACAAAAATAAACAAGATATAAACTCGTCACTTAATCAAAGCCCGACACCCGTACGTAAGTTGACGTTAGTCATACCAAGAACACCATTCTTAAAGCTCTGCGATAGACCTCATTTTGGAAGAGTAAAAAACTGACCGGGGCCCCGTTTCATAAAGCTGTTCGTAAAGTTACGCATGACTTTACGAACGACTGGAACATGTTCTTGGGTGCTACACTAATCGCATTCTCAATCATTTAGCACAAGATCTGATCACCAGTCGTTCGTAAAGTCATGCGTAACTTACGAACAGCTTTATGAAACACCCCCTGGAATGATTTCCATTTTAGCTGTCTGGTATCACGCGCGATAAAAATCATTCATTATAAACAAGTCGCGTGGTTTTGCGCATTTCCTCTTCTTTTTTACTCATAAATCGTCTTTTTATGCATCGATCTCATCAAAAACTTGAAAAGGTTGATTTTCTGTGCCTTTTCATCCATTATTCAGAGTTCATCAAAATCTCGTTATATTTCAGTTTGGTTATAAATGTCGCCGTATCTGCGCGTTTAGGTACATAGGACGCGTATTTCAAAAAAAAAAAAAAACAAAGTGATAGTTTAATGACAGGACGTGATACAAAAACACAATAGTGTGGCGGATGATACCCTCACCTGTTGTCATGGCAACGCAAAGTACATTCGCACGGCGTGACTTACCCTGGGGTAGCTGTTCTCGGGGTTGTGCCATGGTTGAAGCTACGGCGACGGCACGCATGGCCGTACTGATACTAGGTGGATAGGATTTCACCTTTTATTACAATCATGGAAAGTGGTTTGCAACCCCCGATCGGGGATAAAATGGTACAGATAATGCGGATGAAATGATAGTATATGGCATGTGAGATTAAATACTGTCCGTATCTCTGTCAGTGTGTATAAGGCAATCACACTGACTCTCTCGTGTAAAATATCAGTCGAGATTGACTATACGAGTAATTTAACATATTCTAAATTGGTAGATGATAAGTTCATGATGTGAACATGAAATATATCTTGTCTAAAAAAAATTATAGCAACACAGTGCATAAAATATTTTTATGTAACACAAGTGTTGGCGAAGGAATCCTGATACGAGAATCATGTAATACCGTTATATTTTAAGCATGTTAGCGAGTGCTACCATCGTAACAAAATCGTTTCTCGAAGAAATGTACATGAACATAAGCAATATTTGACAATTCTTCGACATTTAAAACCAAATTATGACACGAAGATATTTTTTTCTCTGACTGAATAACTGTTCTGGAGGCTCAAGTGTACAATGTCAACTTTCTGTATGACACACCATTACTGGATTAACGTATAGATCGTTTAAAGGCCACCGCACACTATGCGATTTTCCGTCGCACGACTTACCGATTTGCATCTGAAATAAATCCCGGAAATAAATCAGCGTGTACGAAATATAGGCTTTGTTTTTTATTTCGGATCCAAGTCGGTGCGGTCGTACGACAAAAGTCGTGTAGTGTGCGGTGGCCTTAAGATGTCAACTGTTAACAATACTGTGACGATCAAAACTTAAAAGATAATGTGTTGCGCAAATATATCTATTCCTCACCTTTACCGACCACGTGCATACGATGACGGTAACAAGTGCTACATATGATTGAAGTTCAAAATTTCTCTTCACCTAACTCCACTCTCTTAACCTACGTGTACCCCGGGCTTGTACCAAGAAAGACAAATAAACAAACCTGAACCTAAACAATTAATAGTAAAGTGAGACTATTAAAATCTGGACTACAGTCCCACAAAACTGGTAAAAGAGAAAGAATTTATTTTATCTACCATTTTGAGCGATAGAGACCAAACTTAGTATCTGTAGTTATCTCACGACATACTTGATAGTGGAATGTTACACTATAAGAAACAAAGGCAGTGAATTCAACAAGCTTGGTCGGCTTTAAACTCTAGGTATTGGTCCAAAACGTGCAAACTCCCTAAGTGATGATTTTATACCGGAGGGTTATCTGTTTGACAGGTTTGACAATCAAGTGATTGGAGGTCAAACAGTTCCAGTGGGTCACTCTGTTGATGAGTCCCTAACCTGGTGGTTAACTAGTTTAACAAGATGGTTAACTAGCAGCTCATTGGTTTGAATGGATGGTAGTACAATAGTTAATTGGCTTGATGAAGGTAGTTGTTGGGCTTACTGGTTGAAGGGACAGTATTCCAATGGTTTATTGGTTTGAAGATATGGTACTACAATAGTTAAATGGTTTGATGAAGTGGTGGTAGGGATCATTGGTTGAAGGGACAGTAATCCAATGGTTTATTGATTTGAAGGTATGGTACAGCAAAAGTTAATCGGTTTGATGAAGTGGTAGTCATAGGGCTCATTAGTTGAAGGGACAGTAATCCGTTTTATTAGTTTGAAAATATTGTACAGTAGTTAATTAGTTTGATGAAGCGGTCGTCCAAGGGCTTATTGATTGAAGGGACAGTAATCCAGTGGTTTATTGGTTTGAATATATGGTACTACAATAATTGGTTTGATGAAGTCATTGTCTTAGGGCTCATTGGTTGAAGGAATAGTACACTATTGGTAAACTAGTTCATTGGTTAGTTGAGCTAGCAGTCTGGACAATACTTTATTTGTTGAAGGAATGACAAGCCAATGGTTTATAAATTTGAAGGGATGACAGCCAATTGTTTATTAGTTTAAAGCTAAGTTACAGAAAAATGTTCACTCACGACAGGGTTGCCAGTCTAGTGGTCAACTGGTTTGACAGAATAGCACTCCACTGGTTTACAACTTGGAACAGATGTTGTCCAGTGTTCTGTTTGTTTGAAAAGCTTATAATCCACTGGTTTAACTGCTTGAAGGGCTAGTAATCTAGTTGATCATCGGTTTTTGTATGGTAGTCCAATGGTTTGTTTGAAGGGACAGTAATTCACTGGTTTATTGATTTAAAAGGGATAGTAGTGTGGTCGATCATCAGTTTGTGTATGGTAGTCCAATGGTTCACTTGTTTGAAGGGATAGTAATTCACTAGTTTACTGGTTTGAAGATATAGAAGCCTAGTTTATCATTGGTTTATGGATGGTAGTCAGTAGTTCATTGCTTTGAAGGGTTAGTAGTTTGATGGAGAGGTTTGTTCAGGCATTGGTCCTTCGACTACTAAACCTTCAAGCCAAAGACCCTTCAACCAATGAACTTGAACTATCAAATTTTGAATTGGCTACCCCGCTCAATTTGGGAAGTCAAATTTGGATGAAATGTTAGTGGTAAATATTCTTTGTAGTGCTGCATGTGGGAAACGTTCGGAAACTTCCTTTTTACTTTACCATTAAACAAATAACTTCAGAGTCATAGATATGTCGACGATACCATTGTTGGGCAATTTTGGATAGTTCAGACAATGAAATACAGTAAGTGATTATTTTATTTGGTTTCAGAAAAATGAACAACTGAAACTAGAGACCCATATCCAACGATTTTTCCTAGAGTGTAATTTACATGCTACTTGGAATGATCTTCCTTCACACATGATATAAGTTTAGGCTTATCAACTATCAAATCAAGAATTTTTTTCTGAGAAACTCTCACCATGTACACATATCACAACTAATTCTGAATTCAAATAAAATGGTTGCAAAAGGCACTCTTCCTACAACAGTAACAAAGATTTGGATAAATGCATAAAATACAACTTTCTATTAAGACAATGAAACAAAATCTGCATAAAAATATGACTGCATATTCTCATTCATACAATAAAATTTCCACATTCTTTCTCCTGGACCACATATGTAACAGTTAACGGTATTGTCCTTTCATTAAAGCAATTTAGTGCATTTCGTGGTAACAATTTACATGTATCAGTGACTAGCATTAGACAAAAATAAAAGCCATATCACCACATATGATTGTCACCACATTGTACAATGGTTTTAATACTGCACGGATTTACAAATACCTATGACACGTCTGGGTTTTTTTTAACTTGTGTCAACATCATACACAAATATAGGAATGTGTGCTCTAGATTGCTACTAACTTATATTCCAAAAAACATAATTTAAAAGATTTTGTTTGCATCAATTGTACTTTATTCCTTTGAAAACTACAGGTAATTTTTCCTTGTTTGTCTATTATGTGCAGTCATTCAAAAGAAACAGTGTCTCGAAGAGATGATGAAATTAGATTTGAAAATGTCTGAAGTCTTTTATGTACTGTTTTCCACTTCCTCCTCCTCAAGTCACATTATCGTGTATTCATCTTTGTTTGGTCCTGATAAGAGTATTCCAATTCTTACAGTCAGCAGCATGTCGGGTGACTTCAGGTGCAGTCAGACCTGGCATGCTAGCCTTTAAAATATGCTTGAAACCTTTCGTTTATATTCTTGAAATAATTGCTACATGAACTCTTCAAACATCTGTTTGAAAGGTAGACTGGTTTTGCTAAACAAGAGTAAAATACCTTGCAAGGTGTTTTTCATGTGTATATGTTACCTTGTTTTACGATGATGATGATGATGATGATTATTATCATTATCATTATCATTATCATTATCATTATCATCATTATCATTATCATCATTATCATTATCATTATCATTATCATTATCATCATCATCATCATTATTATTATTATAAGCATACAGCCCATCATAGGGGAAATACAAACAATAGGGTTTATTCCGTCACAATAGGGCAGGAGAGTGTTAAGGGGGAAAAGGTGTGCGTTAAGGGGAATCGAAACAATAGGCCAAGAACAAAATAATTCGCCCTAAGGTTACGATTAGTTATTATTATTATTATTATTATTATTATTATTATTATTTCATCATAAATAATATACCCAAGGTGACTGTCGGGGAATCCTTGATAGTTTGTTCCCCTGGTTGGGGCAGATTTCAGTTCTTGTCAAGTTGTTCCGGTGAGAAATGGCAGAAGTGACTTTGAAGTGAAGGGTGCCATTTCTTCTTTTATTCCACGAAGCAGTCTTTTCCATTTTTCATTCTGGTAAGATAATGGATTGGAATAGATTCATAGTTTTTCCTACTTAGTGTTTGTTTCTACACTTCTGTTAAGAGTAACAATCATTTAATCCACCTAGGCTGAGAACTACATCAACGCTAAAGGCCATTGCAACTCAGTAAAATTCTGAACACTTAACTCTTAACATGCCAGGGGATTCAAATCTCTATGAACTTTATGTGTATTATTATTTGGTCCAGATCTGTGACTTCGGCACGTTCAGAGTAAAGTGTCAACTGTTCTCGGATAAAATCAGTGGAGTTTGGTGTTCCACATAGTTAACGATTATGGATACGATTCTTTGGGTTATCCACACAACCTTCCTCTCCCTTTAGCATTATGAAACATAATCTAAAAATGCAGGTTATTGTTTCATTTATTCACACAAAAAACAATATGTCACATATTTAACAATTTGGCCAGTACAATGATAACCTCTCTCATAAAAATATGAACATTTAAATGTATAAATACTTATTTCCTTTAATACCATTACAAATGTATGATCCTGCTCTAAGTCCACTGGATATCCAAGTGATATAAATTTGTGTAATAGCCTCCTATGTACAGAATAATATATAGATATAACCATCCACGAGAAAAATGAAGACCACAATAATACATCCCATTGCATATGTACAGAACTTTTCCATTATGATACCACCGAACCACATGTACAGAACAAAAAAATGTATTATCATACAAATAGTCAGATAAATAGAATATTATATATATATAAAACCCACTGTGTTCTTCTTCTTCTTATAAAAACTACAATATGCACAGTGTCTTTGATATTACTAGTATACAACAAATAAAATATACTATGTCTTAGTACTGGATAAGAAAGTGAATTCATAATAGATAACAGAAATAATGAACATTACAGACCTACAAAATATCTTTCACACAACCGTGGGAATGTGGATCTATTGGGACTGATTTGGAATGACACATTTTTGTTTTTTTCACAACAATGGATTTCAAGACATTCCAGAATTAGAATATTAAAGCTTTGTGTAATACATCACATTGAGAGCGTGGGAATAGAAAACAAATGAAAATGACAAAAAAATGGTACAAACAAAATTTGAAGAGTTAACTAGCTTTATCATTAATGTAACATTAGTGTTTTCATTCCTTTTTTTAAGTCACCCAAAAGTTTTTGTTTTGGAAAAGTTTAGAGAAGGCAGTGAAATGGGCACATGTATACACAATATCGGTGGTTTGTTTTCGCAGTACAATGCTACTATTTAAATATGGATTACCAATACATGATTCCCAATTTTTAGTTTCCGTGGTGTGTAAAAGTACTTTTGACTTGTGGACCACATCAAGTAAAATATCTGTTTATCATCTCCCAAACCCGTTCAAAGATTAGTACAATTTCATCACATAAGTGTTCCCTTGAATTTTCATACTTTTACACCACATAAATTGCTCCTCACTCATTAGTTTTTCAGCATGGTGTATTTTCTTAAACATGATTATTTACATCTGAAAAAAAAACATATAATACATAATACAAGTCAATAATCATTTCAAAGGCACATATATCCACATCTCTAACCCTTCACAATTTTAAAAGTGATAAAATTCAGTATGTCTTGCTTAGTATAACCAACAATTCACACTCAGCACCAATACTATATGCATAAAACTGAACTGAATATTCTATGAGTGTTAACACGAGTATTTCAGGTAACCATATCACCTGCAGTAAGCCTATAGTGTCATAACAAAACCAATTTTATTGTTACAATAGATATTTACACAATATTTCTATATTTCTACGTCTATTGCGGCATTACTCAAAATTAGTGTGACTGTATAAAGAAACAAAAACATAGACATATCTTACAAGTGCTCTTTTCCTGAAACGGAGTTCTATTGGGTTCAATGCTCTGTAAAGATCTACTGTAGAAAAGTAATAGAAAGCATTAGGTCTATTATCTATTTACTGTTTACAAACTGTTGAACTGTCATGGTGTAGCTAACATATCAATTATTACAAGTAACAAAATTGGGCGATTCCATAACTGAGACTTTGGCCAGTTTCATGACAGTTTTTGACAGTTTTCCAAATAAATGAGGAATGACGGATTTGCTTCATGGTAAAGTCACAGTATTAGTGACTACTAGTGAATACACCTGGAGTATTTTATCATTTTTCAATGAAACAGT
>JZLH01S0109063.1:70911-79783 GCA_001188425.1 Eucidaris tribuloides | reverse complement strand
TCTATTTCCGTTAACCCCTTGGCTACTGGAACCGCATGTATATATTAACCCGTTGCCTCCGAGATCCTGAAAATCCCATAGAGTTAACGCAGGGCACATCCAGTTCCCGTAGCCAACAGGTTAACTGTAAAAAGGATTACAGAATATAAGAGGGAAAGGGTTAAAAGGGAAAATTCACTTTAAGTGACCACTTGTGCAATTTACCTTGCAGTTCCCAGAGTACTACAGACTGACCATCAAGTTTAGTAAACCATGGTCAGGATACTAGACTTGTAGTGTGGGTCCCAGTCATGGGTACGGGTACAGGTACGGAGCCATGGGTACGGGTATGGAGCCATGGGTACGGGTATGGAGCCATGGGTACGGGTATGGGTACGGGTATGGGTACTACAAGTCTGCAGGATACACTAACAAGTTGTCGAAAGTCCACATTTTTAATCCGGAATCGCCCAATTTCCAGAAGGCCTCTGAAGAGTTGTATGAAACAAGTTACAACGTTGGTTACAACGCTACAATTTTGTTGTCTCCACCACGGCCGTCATGTCTTTTGCCGGACTGCCCCCCGGCGACGAGACCCTCGAACCTTCCCCCGTTTCTGAGTCCTTGGGGGCGTCACCCCCGTCCACATTGTCATCGTCCATTACCACATTCCCGTGTCCACTGCTGACATCGCCATTGGACTGGACCTCAGCCTGGCTACTATTCTCTTTGGACGTGTCATCATGGCCGTTTAGGCTCGCGTGGACCTGGACTTCTCCGGTTATCAGTCCGGACCCTCCGATCCCGTTACTCCCGCTCGGGGTCGTGTCGTGCACTCTCGTCATGTCGCCGTTGACCTCGTTCGGAGTTTCGTTCTCCTTGTCGCCCTCTTGAATCGATTCCATCATCGTGGCGTCCAAAATGGCCCCCACAGAACCGTTTGAAGCATTCGAACTCAGTCGCTGATATTTACGATCTTTGATGAGTTGTTGGCATTTCATCTTGTATTCTTTCTCGATTTGGAACATCATCTGTTGACAGAATCAATTAACAGGTGAATCAGTTATGACATGTTGCATAATATACGTGTACAACCCTGCTACAAATATACATAAAAATAGTATCATTTGAGAGCCAAATATGTACTCTACACTTTAGTTTTATAATCATTATATTGGACAAATTTGCAAAGGATCACAGGGAAGGAAATTCACATTTTTTGTTGAATTCATTGATTTATTGACCCCAAATAAATGAATCTGCAAAACTTGAATCACATTAAAAAAAAACTAAGTAGCATTGAAATAAGAATTTCACTATCAGAAGTGGTACACTTTCCTCTACAAATTTTGTGCAGAATTGGTTTTCGACAATGTACATGTATAAGTAAAAAGTTACATCTGTTTCAAGTTGTCAATGTGGTTTAAAAAAATGCTGAATGCAGCATTGTCCAAGAAAGTGTTGTATGTTAAGATAAGCTGCATGACATATTAACAGTTAACTATACTGCCCCCCCCCCAAAAAAAAAAAAGACAAAAGGGCATAACTGACACTTTGGGGTTTTGAAGAGATTGAGCAAAATGTATTTTGTTCAACACATAAAGCCCTATTCAGTGTCCTTTTATCAAGCGGATAATGAAACAAAGTGACACTTCTAATTAATATTTTTTGTATGTACTGAGTCCCCTACACTATATAACTCAATTTTGAAAAAAAAAGGTCAGTTATGCCCTTTTGTCATGGGGGGGGGGCAGTATAGTATGCAAATCAAGAAGGTTATCTCATTTGGTAATCGGTTATGATAGTTGGGGGAAAAGCATTCAGTCGCGGGAACTTGGAGTGATTGTGCTGAATGGTCATCGGTGGTTGACAGTTGAAAAATCAGACGTTCCAGCCTAGCTGTGATCGGATCCAATCGGAATCAGCCTGCCATTCTTTACATTGATGTATTAAAAACGGCTATCTTGAGGGTTCTGAATGGCTGAAACAGAAAATCTAGACCCCACCTAGAAAAGGCTTTGTGCCAAATGGGTAAGTCAAGGAAATATTTTCTTGCCCACTCCCCCCCCCCAAAAAAAAACCCAATTCTTGTGCATGGCACAGATTGGCGGGGTGTGGGGGTGGGGTGGTGTCACAACTAAAAGAACTGAAAACCTAAAATAAGTAATAGCTAATCCATCAAGCAGGATGCTATATTTACCAGCACTTCTAAGGTGTTTTCAAGGCAGGCAGCTGAGCATCTCCATACTTTTTTTTTTTAACTTGTGACCCCAAATGTCTTTTTTTCTCCCCCCCTCCCCCACTTTACTCTCATTGTCACAAATTTAAAACAAGGACAATGCAAAGCATAGCATCCCCTCGTCGGGTTCATATAGCATACATATGCATATTTAATGAAGTGTAAACTTTGCCCTTTGGCATACATACTTGAAGATCAAAATCTGGATTGCATACAAGTCATTGAACTTGTAATTCGCTATTCTTACATATTTAATGAGCTATGACCTTTGACCTTTGACATAAGTGTACATAATCCAAAATCAAATTGTATTTTGATATTATGTATGACAAGATCAAGATTTGACCACCATTTCGCTGAAAAATGTGTGTAAACATATAAGTGGGGAAAATTACCTTTTCATCAATGAATATAGGTCTTTTTTACGGTAAAAGTATCTTTATTTTCAGTTTTTTCAACCTAGAACCCTGTATATTTCCCAGTTTTTGAAAAAATAAATACAATTTTTGCACATTTTTTTGCCAAAAAATAGCTATTTTGGGGTGACAAAAAAAAAATTCTCCACCTACTTTGAAATGTTTGTAGTATCCACAAAATTAGAACATACCCCTGGTTTTTGTTCAAATTCAAAATGTCACAGTAAATTTAAGTACAGTCTTTCAACTGAAATTCTATTTGCTTTAGTTTACTGCAGACTTTACATGTAGAAACCCATAGAAATTGCTATTTGACAAACAATACCCCCACAAAGCCCCTTTTCAGAGTGATACATATTTTGGTCCACTATAAAATCTGATAGGAAGAAGCTACAGGGCTGAATTTCCCCTCATTTTTTGCAGAATAAGCTCATTATAATTTTATTTTCCTTACAAATAAATAAACAGGAAAATTATGCAAAAAACAACCCTTACCCCTTAATTTTGAATAGTGTAAAAAAAATCAGGACATTTCACCAAAAAAAAAAAATTTGAGAAAAGCAATCAATCTACACTGCAGGCCTGATAATCAAATCAATTATGCCCCTTATATTTCCCCATAAGTTATTAGATTTCTGATATGGTAAGCTACATACTTTTTTCAAAATAATTCTTTTTAATTTATGGATGTTTTCTCTTCTTCTGAAGCCTAGTGCAGACTTATTTTTCTCACCTGTTCTTATGAATAAATTTTCAATACCAAAAATGCAAATTGCATACATTAGTTGTTGATATGTCTGGCAAGCCTCCAGCAAGCTGTTAGGTTGTTAAGAGCAACCTTTGTCAGAATAGTATGCAAAGAATTTGTATTAATATTAAACAGTTTATGGGCAAAGCTACATATGTCCTAGTCTGGCTTCCAGACATTTAGACTAGCCTGTTCTCGCATTTATTGAGCTATGACCTTTGACCTTTTGCCTACACACTCCAAAATCGAACTTGGGCTGTATTTTGATATCATGTACCTTCATACCAAATCTCATCAAAATCTGTCAGTTAATAGTTAAGTTATTGAACGGAAACCAGTTTTTGCATTTAATGAGTTATGACCTTTGACCTTTGAGCTACAACCTCCGAAACTAAACTTGGGCTGTATTTTGATATCATAAACCTCCATACTAAATCTCATGAAAATCCATCAAACATTACTAAAGTTATCGAACGGAAACCAGTGTTTCGGACGGACGGACGGACGGACTGACGGACAGACAGTGGCGTTTCTATATCCCCTCCCGTCTTCGTCGGGCGAGGGGATGATAACTTACTGCATCTTCTTCGGAGGCCAAAGCCTGTTGGAGATCCTTCATGGTTTCTTTCAGCTCGTCTTTCTTCTTCTCTTGCAACTTGATTAACTGAGATAAATAAACAGTATAAAATCGATCAAAACAAAATTACAATAAAAGCATAACAAGCTGAATAAATGTGTTGTTAAATGCAAATGTGATTGAACAAAAATCATTTTCTTCCATCATAATTAGCAGGGATTCTGAATAGTTTATTTATGTATTATGCATTTTGCTACAATGTAATATCGATCACATAATGTACATTGTAGATGCAGCTTAATTCACTATTCAGTAGTTTGAGTATGGCAGAAGAAGGTTTGAAATCAATTGAGCACAATTCCAGTGGCAATAAGTCAATATTCTTGTTTATTACAATAAGCAAAAATAAATGAAATACAAATATGACTAATAAAACGACTTACATGTGATCTCTCTGTCACTGCTTGATCAATGTGCTTCTTACGAGCTTCACGTTTTAACCTGAAAAGAGACATGAAAATCATGACAAACAACTTTCAAAGAAACAAACAACACAATTTTCCTAACTTATTTGAAGGGCAGTGGGAGGAGAAGAGGGATGAATATTCTGGAAAAATGTAATTGCTATTCACATGATAATTTCTGTTTTGTTAAACTGCTGAGGGGCCAAAATCTCATTTATTGTCACATATTAATAAGGATACATAATGATAACTAGAAATACCACTGAAGTTGTTTAATACCCCTGCCCCATCAGATCGGTTCTATGTGACAAACTTTCAGATTTATTGCCATGGTATGCCATTACCATGGCAGCACAGTTTCCCCACACATCAAACAATAAGTCTTGCACATTTTTATCTCATGGCCAATTTGTGTGCCAAATTTCATGAGCATTGCTTGAAAAATGAGGCAGTATAGTTGGATTAATCACTCATAAATTATCACTTTTTCAAAGCACTAATCATTTCCTGAACAGCATAATTTGTCAGGCCTTCACTTTTACACTTTTTACATCAATTTTTTTTTTTTAACAGGGAATGGGTTTAAAGAATGTCCTGTCATAAAGATTGCATGACATACAGCGTGTCCCAGAAAAAATGTCCCTCTAGTAAACCACCAAATAATTACCCAAATCAATTAAGTTTACATATTTAGAAAGCCCAATCAATTTTGTAGTTGCTGTGAAAATTTCAAAGGTCTCGCTTCATTGGTTTTGAATACACAGGCTCTTATGTAACAGCAGTGCTTTCCGGCCCATTCCAAGTTTGCTAAAAAGAAAGGCACACTACTAGACATACCATGCATTATTCCATGCTTCACTTTTATATCAATGACTGTGTTCTTCTTGTTATTACTTAACTAAATTCAAGTTCATTAACTTTTTTAAATGAAAACTAATCAAAATTAAGTTTCACTGGTCATGTTTGCTTTCACAGGGTGTGTTCCATTTAGTTTGTCCTTCAATGTCCAGCTTGTTAACCTTTATTGTTCTCCTGCACATCCTTCCACCTGATTTCCATTCAGGTTGATGCATTGCTGTAGCAATGTAAACTTGGAATGGACTGAACAGCACTGCTGTTACATAACAGACTGTGTATTCAAAACCAATAAAGCGAGACCAAAGAAATTTTCACAGAAGTTAAAAAATAAAATGGGCTTTCTAACACTTAATTGAGTGTAAAACTCGATTTTGGTAATTATTTAGTGGTCTACGAGAGGGACATTTTTTCTGGGACAGGCTGTATATTCCAGCAACAATTGCTCCGGTGCCAAATTATGATGTTGAACCCAACTCCTACCCTGACTGTAACCCTAACCTTAACCCTAAACCTAATCCTCACCCTAACACAAACCCAAAACCACCAAAGATAATTTAACTCCTTTTTTCATTGGCAGAACAGGTTGCACCACTGAGACAGATGATGGTACAGTCAAACTTGTGTTAGCAGCCACCTCTCTATAACAGCCAAGCTGCCTAGAGTGGAAACTGACTGGAATGATTCCACTGGAGACAAATTCAGTACTTAAGAAGTTGCGTACAGCAGACATCTGTCTTTAAAGGCCTTATTTTTGTCTCCTTATGGGTGGCTACTATAGACAGTTTCACTGTATACACTACAAAAAGTTACTACTGACAGTATGAGTTTCTTACCTGTTGATCTCCTGCTTCTCTCTCTTCATCTTGCTGATGTTCTTCATCTCCTCGATATTCTTGCTTCCCAGCATCTTCCTCAAGTCTTGTTCAATTCTGAAGACAGGAAGAGGACATATACAAGACAATGTAAAATTTGAATTTGCGTGGTTCAAGAAAATACCTATGAAGTATGAACACTACACATGAATATGAACAGTAAGGAATCAGAAAAACAAAGTCTCATCATAATACATACATTTCATTTTAGTACAATTTGTACATAGTCTACTCAGTAGAGGGGACTATTTTAGGAATTGCATTGGGACTCCTATCATAACACACAGACAGAGCACTATAAAAAGTTGCAGTAACCGTATTGTTTCACCGCAAACTAACTACTGTCAATGGTAAACATGTCTGTAACAGGCAAAGCAGTCACCGCGGTTTTTCATGACTTTGTATGTTTCCAATCTCAAGCCTGTTTTGAGACTGGTATCCACTTGCACCCCCCCCCCCCCTCCCCTAAGATTAGAGGCAACATTTCACCAAGTTCCTAGTTTAACAAATCTGAGCTACATAATCATCATAATCATTTATTTCCGTCAGTTTTTTCTTCTTACAAAGGGTTACTGACTCTCCCGCCATGAGCATGATGACACTCCCTCCTTCCACTTCTTTCTGGGGTTAGACCAACCTTACTGCTTTCCTTCTTCACAACATCTTTCCATGTTATCTTTGATCCTGCATGCTATATGTGTCTCTGATAAGGTCTATAAATGAAGACCTGAAAAATTTTCTATTTCAAAATGATCATTTAGTACCAGGTTGTACCATGCCCATTTCCCTCCTTGAACTGATGTGTTACATGTACATCACACATGACTTATTCATCCACTGGATGAATAAGTCATGTGTGATGCTAGTTCCACCTTACTGCTTTCCTTCTTCACAACATCTTTCCATGTTATCTTTGATCCTGCATGCTATATGTGTCTCTGATAAGGTCTATAAATGAAGACCTGAAAAATTTTCTATTTCAAAATGATCATTTAGTACCAGGTTGTACCATGCCCATTTCCCTCCTTGAACTGATGTGTTACATGCACATCACACATGACTTATTCATCCACTGGATGAATAAGTCATGTGTGATGCTAGTCCGTACATATCTTGCCAGTGGCAGCATAACTTTCCACAATTTTACATTCTAGGTTGTTGATTTGTTTATTCAAGTAGTATTATGTAGCTCAGGAATCAAAGCTTGACAATTGTTGAATTGAACCTCCACAATTTTAATTGTCTTTAACTCTTAACATGCCAAAGTCATAGATCTGCACCAAACAATACACATAAACTCCAAAGTTGTTTGAATCCTCTGGCACATTAAGAGTTAAGACAATCCCCACACTTACTTCTTGTGTTGTGCATCTAATTTCTTGAGTTGTTTCTCGTGGACTGCAGCCATAAGGTCCATTTGGAGTTCAAACAACATCTCGGCGTGTTCTTTCTTCAAGTCCTGTTCCTCGGCATAGTGCCGTTTGTATAATTCTATTAGCGCATCTTCTTGAGCCACCTGCTTTTTCAGCATCTACGTTAAGAGAAAATTCAAATTTGTCAACGTCACAAATCGCATCAAGTGTAAACAACCTGTTAATTAACCCAGTGGAAACAGTTTAATTTTGATATAGCATGCATACTCCATAGACCCCGACACGAGATATCTCGTTCTTAGTCTCCAGCGGGTTAAAGTCAGGGTGTCTCTTTTGCATGCCTAAAATTCAACATTGTGTAAATACACTGGTAATGTTAGAAGAAAATACCATGATCCAAGAACTTTTTAGCTCAGTACAGGAGCTAGAAACTCACTTTAAGTAGAATTACAGACTTTGATTTGAATCATTATCTCACTGAGACAAAAAATCCTAGCATCAAACATACACTGAGCGGCCATTGGTTGTTTGCACATATTTCAATTTCTAGGTAATTACTGATCTTCAGATTTCACAGACATGTCTTTCATCAATAGCCAAAGGACATGAGTGATTTGTTTGTGCTGTGGGAGGAGTGCAAATGAGAGTCACTGCCTTTAAGGTATCATTATTTAGAATAATGTACTGCATGGTTCTTGTCCACATACAGTGCGAGTCAAAATCAAAAAGAGCATACACCTAGTATCAGGGAATGACAGCATAGTTATTTTATTTTCATTGCCATCGCTCATTCACATTCAGTCACGGGTGACTGCTAAGCAATCCGTTTACTTGACAAACCTTGCAAAAGACTGCTTTCGATCAAGGTTTGAGTTGGCAGTGTAAATGGATGATTGGTTGTTGTGGGTGCTCTGGTTAATGTCATCATCTAGCACAATTGCACCAACTTGGACTACTTTGACAAAGTTTACAAAACTGATTGCTGACTGCTGAGCAGTAACCCATGGTCTGTATTTAGATGTGGTTCATCCACTTAATATTCAAAGTTTAAAGTTGTATAATAATAATAATAATGTCTTATTTACCCAGGGTAGCCACTTCAGTCAAATAGACTGTTCTCTCAGCGGGCCCTGCATAACATAAATGTTATTATTACCCTTCTCCATTCTATAATGTCAAGCACCTGGCTACAAGGCAGTAGGTATCATTTTAAAAAGTCATTGATATGACCCGACCGGGGGCTCAAACCCGAGACTTTCCAATCGTAAGGCAGATGCTTTCACCACTAAGTGCCATGAATGCTAGTTTTCATTTTCAGAAAATTCGGAACACTTTGAAGTGTAAAA
>JZLH01S0109063.1:54127-65886 GCA_001188425.1 Eucidaris tribuloides | reverse complement strand
TTTTTTGAAAGGAAAATCACCGTCTCTATACTTATGTGACCTTGACCCCAATTTAACATTGAGGTCACTATACATGTAGCATTTACCATCCAGTTAGTCACAAATGAGCCAATAACAACAAAAAAGAAACATTTACCTTCATTTGACCTTTGACCCCCAAATTACATTAGGGTCCCTGTCACGCATCTACCACCAAGTTTGGTTCCAATGGGACTTGTGGTTAGAAAGTTACCTAGTTTGGGCCCTCATGGGCCCTGCCCCTGGGCCCCCAGGGGGGCCTGGTGTACCATTCCCCGACCTCTATCCCCTCCCCTGAGGATCATTCCACCAAGTTTGGTCTAAATCCATAGATGTGAAGGTGAATTATTCCCATAGGGCCCATCCCAAACTTTTGCCCCCTTTAGGGCCAAACCGGGCCACCCTGTGCATTGTCATGAACAACATTAATTTAGCACATATAGAGGTATCTACACACAAAGTGCTTACCTAAACTATTTCTGGATTAGAGAAGAAGATGTTTGAAAATTACCTACTTTTGGCCCTTTCGGGCCCTGCCCCTGGGCCCCCAGGGGGCCAGGTGTACCATTTGAGGACCCTTGAATCCCCACCCCCTAAGGCTATTCCTGGAAAGTTTGGGCCAAATCCAATCGTGCATTTTGAAGAAGAAGCTGAAAATGTGTAAAGGTTTACACACACGGACGACAGACAAAAGTGATTGCAATAGCTCACTTGAGCCTTTGGCTCAGGTGAGCTAAAATCCATATCTTCTTGAGATTAACTACTACAGAATATCACATTCTTTCTTCTTTTTTTGTAGATGTAACTGAAATTTTAATAATACCATTTCAACGAATTGTATTGTATGCTTTAGTCTGGCCTATAGTTAATTTTGAAATTACATTTTTTTTTACAATGCTTATGAGATAATTTTGTGATGTGCAAATCAACAACACATTTTTTCAAACTTCTTTATTCCTATTATTTTGATTCTATTTCATCGTGGTTCATGACAATGTGTTCACAAACACAAATTTGTCTCAGGCAGAGGCCAAAAATAATAAATAAATGAATGAAATAAAATGAAAGTAAATTTAAAACTGAGAGTAATGGCATGGCTGTTATCCAATGTAACAATGCGCATCGAAGTTCAGTCTCACTATAAAGAAAATGTTTAGGTACATGTAAGTAATGCTCCTAGTTAATTACAAATATTTTCATTTGACCGCGAAAAAAAACATATTTGATGCTTGTAAGATTTCCTTTTGAAAACAAAACAACATCATCCTAACGATTTCAGCATTTTCTTATTGAATGTTCCATTTAAAAACCATTACCAACATGATGAGTACTGATGAGCATCGTGAGTACATCAAAGATTCCAAATCCAACTAAGACACAAAAAAAGTAACGTACCCTTTTTTCATAAATACTATAAAATATGTAAATAAGAATGTGTTGAGGCAAGCAATATTTGGCAAGGATGTTCGCTGCACTAGTTGACTAAATTCCTGTGAGAAAATGTGGTTGATCTGTCAAGTCATGCATGAGTTGACCACATAATTAAAGGCAAAAAGTCCCTTTTCAAAAAGTCACATGGATCATTTTGGGGGGTTTTGGATGAAGGATTTTCGACAAATTCTGTTTTCTGGTGAATGATTAATACGCTATTTGATGTTATACATCTAGCGTTTGATCTCTCATAGCGTCGTTTGGGCCTTTTGCATATTTACAGCTTGCGGTGAGCGCAATTTTTAAAAAATTGCCACAGTTTCTCCATTTTTGAATTGTAAAATCAATTAAGTTTTAACTGCAAAAAAATTAAATTCCCCAAATTTTTTCCAGGCAAAATGTATCTTTTACGTGTTGTAGCGAAATAAGAGGTTGTAAGCGCATGGACAGTGGTTTGTAGTGAGTAACTTTATAAATAGGAAAAAATTTCATTATTTACCATTATTTTTGGCATAAGAGATGACTCATTGTGACTTTTGAAAAGTGGCATTTTCACGCTTTAATTGCATGCTCATTCAATGAATGACCTAACGGACCATCACATTTTTCACACAGAAGTTAAGTCAATGAGCTGTAGGAAGCACTCTTGCCGCAAATTATTTGGCACAAACTGTGTTTTGTTAAAAAGTTATGGTGTGTTGAAAAAGGGGGTAGTTACTTTTTTGTTGTGTTATTACAAAATTTTAAATAAATTTGCCACTTCTAATTTTATTATATGAAAGTTAAAAACAGATTTACCCAGGCTTCTGTTTTCATGAATGTGCTGTTTCAATAAAATTCTTAGATGTTTACCTAAGTAAATGACTAGGTACTCAATATACAACACAAAATTCAGTTGTTATGTTTGGATTATTTTGGTCTTATCTCTTGTTAAGGCAGATGAATTATACCTGGTAATTCTCTAAAATTCTGTCCACGACTGCAAAAGCGGCTTGTGAAATTCGGAGACAACAAGAAGTAAATCACATTTAATTTCTAAAATGAAAAATAAATAAATATGTTCCATTTATGCTATTATTAAGCTAAATCGTTAGTATGGCCATAGCAGTGCACAGAAATGTTTGTAGCAGCCATTGCATCCTAAATAGAAAATGCATTTTATATGACAATCTGATTATTAATTGGTAATTTTCTAGATGTTTAGCCATAAACCCAAATTCCAATTTGGCCTATATTTGACGATGAAATTCTAAGGCAAGATTCTGGACCAAAAACTATGGCGAGAATGAACACAAAATTCAAAATCCTAATAGCAGTTGAAAAAATTATTCTAACATATTTCTGATAGAGATTGCATCTGGCCGCCTTTTACTTACCGCCAGCTCTTTCAGTTACAGTTTAACATGAAAATTGCACAGATGCTGTTAGTTTGCTGCATTGCAAAAGCTATGTCATGGTTAACTGCATAAATCTTGATATTAACTCTTAACAGTGCCGAAGTCGCAGATCTGGGCGAACAAGAGTCATAACAGTAAAGTCGCATAAGAGGTTAAAATCCTCCGGCACGTTAAGAGTTAAGCAGTGCTCCATTATGTTGTTGCAAAATGATACTTTTCTTTTTTTTTTGGCTAAAAAAAGCAAGACTCAAGGTCAAACCCCAATTATCAATAAATTAATTCATGAAATGGTTTGATGTGTGAAATACTGCTTTGATATTCTTCTATGTGATTGAATTCAATGAATGTTCCACTGCATTTGTTCAATCAAAACGGTACAAATCATCAGCAAATCATGTTCAATCTGTCGCAGCATGTAGAAAACAAATAAATGATCTCATGATAATAAATAATTGTAACCCTTCACCTAATTTCACACAGGCATGCAGAATTTCACTATCTTCTACCGCCACGAGTCAAAAACTCAATACATACAATGCCTCTGAATTTTCATGTACTCTCATTTAATTTGTTCTTTTCAATTTCATTTCCAACAATAAAAATCAATTTTTAATACACTTGGCTGTACTTTCTGTCAAATGCGATAATGTTTATGATGATATATTTACAAATCATATGACATAAATTCGAGTACTAATTGGACTGAAACAAAATTGAATGGGTTGCATGATCAAGTTAGGGGAAATGTATATACAGATTTTCTTTGTTTTCTGGTTACACATAGAGTCGCCAACACAACAAAAAATTGACAACTAAAGGAACGGCAACTCTTTTTAAACCACACCTACCGCATGTGGTGACTCATTAGGATTTTTAAGATGGGGCCTCTATTTGATTTAATTTGATTTGAGCAGTGAAAAACAAAGCATTTTATGATATAAGCTTTTTAGACATATGAAAATAGAACAAGAAAGATTGGTTTATGCGCGTATTTTAGAATGAATTTTTCGATTGGCTTCAACTACTGGGATGTCACAAAGGCATAATCGTCCTCAGCCAACTTGGCTTGTTTGTATTGTATGGACCTGCAAAAATATCTAACATGGCGAACTTTTGGCAACTGCAAAGAATCAACGTTTGTAGAGTTTGATAAAAGAGGTTGAAATAAGGTCGGGCCTTCCAGCATTGTTCTCAAGTCAAGCTCGAGTCAAATGGGGATTGATATCTCCAGTCAAGCAGGTTTGGTCGAGTCAACAAGTCTAGTCAGTCTATCGTGGATGGATGTCAAGTCGAGTCAAAAACGTGCTTACGTTGAGTTCGAGTCAAGTCCGTTTCATTTTTCTACGTAATCAACGGCGACTTGTTGTCTAAAACTCGTAATGTTCTACAGCAAGTATGAATTCATGTCATTTTTCTGAAAGATGACAATAAAATCAGTGGGCGTGAAAAGTTTTGATAAAAGAGGGGTTGAACTTCATATGCTTTGCAAGTGTTATTGTAATTAAATGCAAGGTGAGTCAATGGGAATAAAGTCTCGAGCAAGTTGAGTCAAAGTCAAATATGGTGCTTCGCAGTTGAGTCGAACGCAAGTCCGTTCAGTTTTGCAGCTAAATCAACCCACACTTGTTGTACGCAGTCTATGAGATAATGAAACCTTGTATGCTCTTACAGCAAGATCAAGGACATTGAAGATCAAGATGGCATGAAAGTTTTTGATAAAACAGGTTGAACTATAGTCCCTTCCAGTATTGCTAATTGAGTCAAGTCGTGTCAATGGGGATTGAGTCTCCAGTCAATCAGGTGGTGAGTCACAAGTCTAGTCGAGTCTATTTGGAATGGTGCTAAGTCGAGTCAAGTCAAAATCGAGCGTTAAATGCCCACTGTCAAGGATCAAGCATCAACCACAGAGAGGATGACAAGAGGTCTTGGAATAAGGCACATATTCCAGACATGGACTTGTTTTGGCAGTGCCATGGTGTAGGGATCTAGTGGAAGGAAACAAAGGTATTTTTTCGCACTCTGTCTGCCGTTTCCGTTGGCATTATGGGTGTCATTAGTCACCCTTTTCATGAATTGTGTCAAAGAGGGCATTGTTCATCCTGTCAATGACAGTGGGCCTTTAATGTTGAGTTGGCATGCAGCATCCATTCAGTTTTCAACGTAATCATCCACCCTCTAGTTCTATCTACTATGATTTTGGGAAAAAACTCTACGCTTCCTACAGAAAGAACAACTTATTCAATTCGAAATGCTCTGGCTTGTAAATAACAAAGAAGAAAATGCAAAGTGTATCGCTCTCTACGGCCAGCAATAAAATTTCAATGGCAGAAATGGAGAGAAAACATACAAATCATTCTGTAGCACTTGTAAATGCAAATTTTGTGTTTCGACGAGTTTCTGGCCGTACCTGATTGTCGCGAGGGTCGGGATACCTTCTTCAGGTTGGCAGGGGGACGGGCATGCCATCGCTAGTTCGTTTCTCTATCAAGACTTCTGGCTCTTTCCACGGTGGCGTTACTTTGGTCTCTGTTCGACGGCGGCGCAGTACCATTCGTAGGCTCAGACTGCGATCGAGTTCCGTGTGGGTTGGTCGGCTTGTTCCAAATTAACGGTCACTATTCTTGGTCCTCTCTGCATTTTTATATCAATTAACTTAATACATAAACGCATTCAAATTGGCGTTTTGAATTTGGAATGAAGTGACTACTGTATATTCTCACTGCACATGATTTGGTATGATGATAACATGGTCCACCAGGTGCTATAAATTGGGGAACCTGAAAGAGCAGGGTTCCCAGCATTTCAAGAAAACAAAATTCCCATGATTTTTCCCTGATAAAGTCTCAAAACATTCCATGATAATAATTTCAACTCATTTCAGTTTCCACATGTTTTTTCTATGTTGTTGCAGTGAAAACTATATGCAATATTTAAACAACTGTTAATATAAAACTAATTAGTAGTATTGACACAGGCATGTAATGGCCTCCCTTCTCCCCTTACGCCATCCTTTCGTCACCTTATACAGACAGAGTTGATTTAAATTCACGGTAATTATATCAAGCAAAATATAACAGAGTCTGGACTGACTACTTTCGTATTTTTGGGCCAATGCAAAATTCCCTGCACTTTCCCTGATTGAGGCATTTTATCGAATTTCCTGACTTATTGATTTCCCTGGATTTCAACTTGATGGGGGCTGGGACCCTGAAGAAGGACTCCCAAAGAAAAGGTGGATGGATGTGTATCAACGGAAAATGAAAAGTTATCTGTAATTCCCCCCCCCCTCCCTATGAATGATCAAATAGCAGATTCAT
Source organism: Eucidaris tribuloides (assembly GCA_001188425.1). NCBI lineage: Eukaryota > Metazoa > Echinodermata > Echinoidea > Cidaroida > Cidaridae > Eucidaris > Eucidaris tribuloides. The sequence continues at coordinate 59,723 of JZLH01S0109063.1, read as the reverse complement.
TCATTCAATTTACTGAAGACATACATGTACATTTTCTCAACAATTTTTTTCATCCTGTTGTCAATCGATGTTACATTACGACCCTTGAAGGCCTGAACCTCACCCTTTTGCTGTTCTTCCCATCCCACGCCCTCGCATACATGACACTGCCCGAGTGTTAAAGCATACATCCATGTCTATTAACCTTACCTGCTCCTTCGTAAGCTTCATCTTACCTGTGGCATACCAGGATTTTTGTTTAGGGCGGGTTTGTTTTCCATAATGGTACGCAAATCAATACAACAAGCTGCAATAAAAAAACAAGAGCCCCGGGGGGGGGCACGGCTCACCCTGCAGTTTCTCGCAAACTCTCTATGTACATAAAAAAACATCAGCTATATTGTATAGTTTTGGCCCTTGGAACGCCTGATATCTAGGCACCACACTAGCACAATGCAACCAGTTGGAAACTTTGCATGCCCTGCCATACACGTATAGGCTGATTTTGTCCAAGTTTAATTGAATCTGACATCGCATATTATAAAACAAGCATGCCTAGTATCTTAATATTTGACTTTGACCTACTTATCGTGACGCTTGACCCCATTTAACATTGAGGTTCACTTATACAATTGTAGCATCTTAACCATCGCAAGTTAGTGCACAAATTGGGGTCGGCAATAACAAGCAACGAAATTTTAACATCATTTGACCTTTGACCTACATATGTGACCTTTGACCCCCGAATTACATTGAGGTACCCTGTTACGCGTCTACCACCCAAGTTTGGTTACAAATGGGCTTGTGGTTAGCAAAGTTACCTATTTTGGGCCCCTCTATGGGGCCCTGTCGCCCTGCCCGCTCAAGGGGGCCTGGTGTACGCATTCGCAGGAACCTCCTGTACTCCCGCTCCCCCTGAGGATCATTCCGGACCAAAGTTTGTCCTAAATCGGCATTGATGTGAATGTGAATTATTCCCGATAGGGCCCCATCCAACTTTTGCCCGCTTTCAGGGGCCAAACCGGGCCACCCTGGGCATTGTCATGAGGACATTAATAGTAGCACAATATACGAGTTATCTACATAGCAAGTGGCTTACCTAAAGCTATTTCTGGATCTAGAAGAAGAAGATGTTTGAAAACTACCTACTTTTTGGCCCTTTAGGGCCCTGCCCCTGGGCCCCCAGGGGGGCGCAGGTGTATGCGCATTTTAAGGACGCCGTTGAATGGCGCCACCCCTAAGGATCATTCCTGCCCAAGTTTTGGGCCAATATCCAATCATGCATTTTGTAAGGAAGAAGCTGAAAATGTGTAAAAGTTTACGCAGCAAGACGAACGACGCAACGAGCGCAGCGACGCCGACGCACGGACGCAACGACGGACGACGACGAGGATAGCGATCGAATTAGCTCATCACTTGAAGCTTTGGCTGCAGGTGAGCTAATAAAAACAGGTCCATCAAGTTCGCAATCAATTGTTCTTGTTATCATTAGCCCATTTTCGCTGCTTTTCAGAGATAAGAGTGGAGTTTTTTCGCAGAAAGAAACAGGGTGCAACACTTTAAATTACTGAGTGCATGTTTTACACATATGCATTGCAACTGCTGTTTTGTTCTGTTAAGACACATCGGCACTGCAGTGGCTTTCAGGCGCAGTGCCAGCTGTCATGTTTTACATGGCAAATCTTGCATATCTATTGTACAGTCCCAGCAAATATACCCTGCACAGGGGGATTAGGGGCTGGCCACAATGGTGATTAGCATTGTTGGGCACTGGTGACCTCTGTATGGGGGCACATCACGAGCTTAAACACCCCCCACCCTTTCCCCCCTCCCCTCGGTTATGCCCTATGATCTCAGCCGTTTTGCCGTTACTCCGCTCCGTCTTGCGCTACTGGCTTTGCCGTGTCTCAGGCGTGCCCTTGTCGATGGGCTGCGGGGGCGTCCCGCCGTCTCTTCGGCATCAGGAAAGAGCCGGCGGCCGCCGTCTCCGTACCATCAAGGATGGTAGAGCGCCTCCGCTCTCCTTCTTGATCTCCTCGTCCAGCTGACTCTGGTCTGGATGGGGTTGACCAGGGCATCGGCGAAAAGTCGGCCAAGGCCATTGGGGCGTAGTCCGACGCCGTGATGTGGGCACGAAGAGGGACGGCATCATCAGGGGCTGGTACTAGCTTCGGTTGCGGAGCGTGATGTGACGATACCTAGAAGCGAATCAATCATTGATAGCAACAGGTACATTATTTCACATATCAGGATAAGTCCCTGAAGGACATCTTCAACATAGGACGTCCCCAGAGGACAACTCCTCTTAGGACAACTCCCCCCCCCGCCCACCCTCGAAAAGCTACTCCTTCGCAGGACAAACTCAGATTTTGAAAGAGTAAACATTGTAAAGAGCTCCTCAGGGGACAATTGTCCTCCAGGGGAGTTAGTCACTGGGGAAGTGGTGCTATGTGGGAGCTATCCTCTGGGTAGAATAGGGGGGGTAGGGGGGGTGGGATAATCGAGTTGTCCCTCCATGGAACTGTCCTGGCCAGGGGAGTTGTCCTCTGAATAAGTGGTCGCTCTGCGGGAATTATGGGAACGGCCCATCTCGGGCAGTTGTCCTCTGGGAAATGGTCCGTGGGGTAGTTGTCAGATGGGGAAGCATTTCGGGAGAGTTCCTCCCAGGGGAATAGTCGCTAGAACGCAAATTTTCAATCAGACTACAAGATTGACACTAAGAGGGATGATTAAATGAACTGGTATTTTGCCTGCAGTAATCAGTGAGTTTGATTCATAGTGTCATTTTTGTATAGTATGTGTGGATCATATGTTCGTTAATAATTCTATTCAAGATCTACTATGCAATTGTCATTTGAAGGACACAATGTCTAATGATACAAAAATGGTAAGCATTCATCAATGAGTTCTTTGGGTCTATTTCTACATTTTACGGTAGGCATACTTATTTATACACAGTTTAGTGGCTAAAATTCATGGAAAGCAAGTCCCAAATCAAACATGTAGCAAAGTCCTTGACGCTTGTGAACTTTTACCTTCACTCACATCTAATCAGTTTCATCATTGCTTTATACATAACTTGATCCATGTTCCACTGTAAATCCAATCAGCCATTTTTATAGTTATCGTGGTAACGGAGCAGCTAAATTAATATGTATCAGGTCTTTTGATCTTTGACTTTTGAACTCCATAAATCAGATCAGTTCATCACGAACTTTAGCAGCATATAACTACCCAAGTGTTCACAAGAATTTGATCACTGTTCCGGAATTCATAGTGGCAGAACAAGAAGCGGTAACAGATGGACACACACAGACCAACAACGCTGAGACAATGAAGCCTCCGATCACCTGTCGTTGGCAGAGGTCATAACACAAAATAAATCGGCTACCCTGGTCTGATGTCATCCACAAAGGCAGGATACGATGCCAAGCGCTGTTTGTGTGTTGTCATCCATACACGGTGATCCTCATCATAGCCAGTTTGGGCCATGATCAGCTGTTAAAAATAATCATTATTTCACATAATTAAACTATTATGTAACAACTTGGGAAAATAAATACAATCACTTCCAAAACTCAACGTACAACAGGAATTACCGAATTGTAATCACCACCTTGTTTGGCTCCCAGTGTTCTAACATGTTTTGCTTACATGCCTATTTTTTATTGTTATTTGTTTTTATTTTATTTATTCTATCTTTTTTTTATCTATTTATTTATTTTATTTATTTATCCTATTTTATTCCATTTATATATTTAATATATATTACTGGATTTATTTATTTTATTATTTATTTATTCTTATTTATTTATTTATATATTTAATATAGTTTATATATTTATATATTTATTATTTGTTTTTTTTTTCTTTTTCCTTAGTTTTTTCTTTTCTATTTTTTTGGGGGGAGGGGGCTATGCAGCAGAATATAGGAAGCATCAACATAACGTGTTTTTATACATTATAAGTTCCTGTCAATACAAACGCTAAACTTTAGTTGCACTTCAGAATGTTTGCGCTAATGTTATTTTTTTTTTGTTCTAATTTACAAGCATGCCTAATTGATGCAGCACTTGTGTATAAAAGTTTTGTTTATTAATAGCCAATTAGACTATTGTATTTATTGATTGGCAATTGTTTCTTCGTTTATTTGTATAATAAGTATGGGCTTGTATTAGTCAGAATTTAGTAAGCTTTCCCCCACAATTTTCAAGAATTTTAGAACTGTTTTCATTTGTGAAGCTGCGTTGGCGTTATTCACAAATACTTTCCTCAAGCTAAAAAACTTGGAGGAGATACCATGGACAAGGGACGTAAAACTGGGACATAAGGAAGCCACGGTTTCAATCAACCTCATGTTTATACAGGAAGCGAATGTTCTCTTCTAGTTTACCGTTTTCTGGTACAAGGAACATCTCTATTCCTCTAAAAATTTCTTCAAATTTTCCTTTTTCATCTACTTGTACTTGCATTCCCGTTCGCCATCTTTATAAGCACGCACATATGTAAACGACGGTTTCTGCCCCAGACAAGCATTGTACGAGTACACACAGGGGTTTGTAACCTTGCATATTGTAAAAATTCCGCGTGACTTTCCATGAGCTTTCCAAGTGGCAGACTGTTTTAACATTTTTAAAGTGTATTAAAATATACAGTGGCACTCCTGCAAACTTTACAAATTAATTGTCCTCTATGAGCTAACAAGTATGAAGGGGCATTTTGAGACATATCTTGAACTAAGTGATTTTCCCTGAAATTTCCACAAGTAAATGAATGAATTTTTTTTTGAAACGGAAAATCACCGTCTCTATACTTATGTGACCTTGACCCCAATTTAACATTGAGGTCACTATACATGTAGCATTTACCATCCAAATTAGTCACAAATGAGCCAATAAACACCAAAGAAGAAACATTTAACTTCATTTGACCTTTGACCCCCAAATTACATTGGGGTCCCTGTCACGCATCTACCACCCAAGTTTGATTACAAATGGGCTTGTGGTTAGAAAGTCACCTAGTTTGGGCCCTCATGGGCCCCCAGGGGGGCCTGGTGTACCATTCCCCGAACCCTCTATCCCCTCCCCCTGAGGATCATTCCCACCAAGTTTGGTCTAAATCCATTGATGTGAAGGTGAATTATTCCCATAGGGCCCCATCCCAAACTTTTGCCCCCTTCAGGGGCCAAACCGGGCCACCCTGTGCATTGTCATGAGCAACATTAATTTAGCACATATAGAGGTATCTACACACAAAGTGGCTTACCTAAACTATTTCTGGATCTAGAGAAGATGATGTTTGAAAATTACCTACTTTTGGCCGTTTAGGGCCCTGCCCCTGGGCCCCCAGGGGGGCCAGGTGTACCATTTGAGGACCCTTGAATCCCCACCCCTAAGGATCATTCCTGGCAAGTTTGGGCCAAATCCAATCATGCATTTTGAAGAAGAAGCTGAAAATGTGTAAAAGTTTACGCACGACGGACGACGGACAAAAAGTGATTGCAATAGCTCACTTGAGCCTTTGGCTCAGGTGAGCTAAAAAATCCATATCTTCTTGAGATTAGCTACTACAGAATATCACATTCTTTCTTCTTTTTTTGTACGATGTAACTGAAATT
>JZLH01S0109063.1:25441-38518 GCA_001188425.1 Eucidaris tribuloides | reverse complement strand
CGGACGACGGACGAATAGCGATCGCAATAGCTCACTTGAGCCTTTGGCTCAGGTGAGCTAAAAACAGGTCATCAAGTTCGCAATCACATTGTTCTTGTTATCATTACCCATTTTCTCTTTTCAGAGAAAAGAGTGGAGTTTTCCAGAAAGAAACAGGGGTGCAAACACTTTAAATTACTGAGTGCATGTTTACACATATGCATTGCACTGCTGTTGTTCTGTTAACACACATCGGCACTGCATGCTTTCAGCGCAGTGCCACTGTCATGTTTTACATGCAAATCTGCATATCTATTGTACAGTCACCAAATATACCTGGCACAGGGGGATTAGGGGCTGGCACAATGGTGATTAGCATTGTGGCACTGTGACCTCTGTATGGGGGCACATCACAGCTTAAACACCCCCACCCTTTCCCCCTCCCCCTCGGTATGCCTATGATCTCACCGTTTTGCCGTTACTCCCTCCGTCTTCTACTGGCTTTGCCGTGGTCTCAGGCGTGCCCTCGATTGCTGCGGGGGCCGTCCCCGCCGTCTCTTCCATCAGGAGAGCCGCGGCCGCCGTCTCCTCCATCAGGATGGAGAGCGCCTCCGCTCTCTTCTTGATCTCCTCGTCCAGCTGACTCTGGTGCTGGATGGGGTTGACCAGGGCACTGGCGAAATCGGCCAGGCCCTTGGGGACGTAGTCCGACGCCGTGATGTGCACGAAGAGGGACGGCATCATCAGGGGCTGGTACAGCTCGTTGCGGAGCGTGATGTGACGATAACCTAGAAGCGAAATCAATCATCGATACAAAACAGATACATCATTTCAACATATCAGGACAAGTCCCCTGAAGGACGTCTCAACGTAGGACAGCTCCCCCAGAGGACAACTCCCCTTAGGACAACTCCCCTTAGGACAACCCCCCCCCCCAAAGACTACTCCCGCAAGGACAACTCAATTTTTTTTTTACATTGGAAACATTGTTAAAGTCCTCAGGGGAAATTGTCCTCCAGGGGAGTTATCCTCTGGGGGAGTGGTCCTCCGTGGGAACCGTCCTCCGGGGGAGTTTTCCTCCGTGGGAACCATCCTCTGGGGAGTTGTCCTCTGGGGAGTTGTCCTCTGGGGAGTGGTCCGTGGGGTAAGTTGTCAGGTGGGAGTCATTCTCAGGAGAGTTGTCTCCTAGGGGAATAGTCCTAGAACCCAATTTTCAATCAGAACAAGATTGACACCAAGAGGGATGATTAAAAGAAAATGGTATTTTGCTGCAGTAATCAGTGAGTTTGTTCTTAGTTCATTTATGTATAGATGTGTGGATCATATGTTCGTCATTAATTCTATTCAAGATCATATCTATTGTCATTTGAAGGTGCACATTTGTGAACAACGACACAATATCTAATGATACAAAATGGTAACATTCATCAATGAGTTCTTTGGGTCTATTCTCTACATTACCTTATAGCACATACTTGAACACAGTTACGATTATAAAATCTGATCAGTAGTTCTTAAGTTTTCACAGTAACAAGCCAAAATCAAACGTGTTCAAGGTCCTTTCACCTTGTGAACCTTTACTTTTCAACTCCAAAATCCAATCAGTTCATCATTGCTTTATACATACTTGACCTTGTTCCATTGTAATCCAATCAGCCATTCTTAAGTTATCGTGGTAACGAGCACAAATTAGATATGTATCAGGTCCTTTGATCTCTGACCTTTGAACTCCAAAATCAGATCAGTTCATCACTACTTTACAGCATATACCTAACCAAGTTTCATGAGAATTTGATCACTGTTCCCCAGTTAAAGTGAGAACAAGAACCGGTAACAGATGGACACACAGATCAACAACCTGAGAACATGATACTTCCATCACATTCGTTGCAAAGGTTGCAGAGGCATACACACAAATAAATCCTACCTGGTCTGAGTGTCTCCACAGGCAGGATACGATGACCAAGCTGCTTGTTGTTGTCATCGTACACGGTGATCCTCATCATAGCCAGTTTGGGCATGATCAGCTGTTTAAAAATATCATTATTCACATAATTAAATTATTATGTAACAATTGGGAAATAAATACAATCACTTCCAAAACTCACTACACAGGAATTACCCATTGTAATCACTTGTTTCTCCAGTGTTCTAACATGTTTGTTACATGCCTTATTTTTATTTTATTTATTTTTATTTATTTATCTATCTTTATTTATATTTATTTATTTATTTATTTATTTATTTATTTATTTATTTATTTATTTATTTATTTATCTATCTTTATTTATATTTATTTATTTATTTATTTATTTATTTATTTATTTATTTATTTATTTATTTATTTATTTAGTTAGTTAGTTAGTTATCATTTTTTTCATATTCTTTTTTTTGGGGGGGGAGGGGGGCTATCAGCAAGAAATAGGAAGCATCATACATAACGTTTTATACATAAAGTTCTGTCAATGCCAAATGCTAACTTTAGTTGCACCAGAATGTTGCAACTAATGTTATGGTTTTTTTTGTTACATATTATATCCGCGCAGAATTTTTTTTTCGCTTGTTAGATTTTGTTTTAGCACATCAGGTTTGAGGTTGATTAGAGAGATTTAAATTCTATATTAGGGAGCTATAACTACAGAAGAAAATAGGTAGTTATTAAAAGTAGTTTATTTTCTTTGGATTAAACTGGTAGGTTCCAATCACTTCAAAGTAACACAAAGACTTAGGCATGCTATTGTGTTTGTTACTTATTGTTTTTCTTTGAGTTAGCACTTGGACAGATGCACATGTTAATGCAACCTACTGAGCGTCCACTACATGCAACAAAAAAATACATGGGCTCAATGCAACGGCGCTAAGTACGTGCAACTAATGATTTAGAATGCATACAACAAGCATGGAATTGTTAGGATATCTAAATGCATGTTGTTTAATAATGTTAAATATTAATGATGTGAGTAAATATTGTGGGTGGTTAGCCGAATGGCTAATGGATTATGCACATGAACAAAGAAATGGGAATAATTTTGTTATACAGTTTTATTACACATTTATGGCTCTCATATAAACTGCCTCTCACATATCTTGCACTTAATTTTTGATCACATGTAATTTAACTTTATTAAGCCATCTGCTGGCAGACTAAATTGAAAAAATGCGAAAGCTTTTTTGCTCTTTTCTAAAATTCATTCAGCTCTGGGCAAATAAAACATTCTGGCCAAAGCAGCACAGATTGTTTCACAAGAACCTGTTTTGATACCATTATCGTTACAGGTGAAATAAGTTGAATTCATATCGACACTATTCCTACCTACATGTATTGTATGTGTCATCAAATGAGAGCACTGATACCATAAGACACACACATAGGAGACAGACAGTGTGCCAATTGAGTGTGCTAATGCTAGGTGAGTGACGTTTTCACCGAGTCACAACACAATAAATGAAAGAGGGATAACTGCTCAGACCTGCCGGCGCGAAGGTTGGGCGAGCTGCGACTGCGGGAGGCTTTGGTTGTGGAAACCGGCGAAACGCGTCGCGAACTGAAACTGGCTTGTTCCCATGGAGACTGGACCTCAGAGCCGCCGCCGCCCATGCTGTCCTTTAGCCATCGCTGTGAGAGGAGTTTGATTTGGTTTAATGGGGTGGGGAGGTGGGGGTGGGGTTGAGGTGGCAAATATAAAACGATGAAGGGAAGTGCGCGGGATGAGTATGGACCAATGTGCTATCATTCAAAATCATACGTTAATCAAATATCAAATCAAATAAAAGTCAGATGAAAAACATATATAGTCAGTATACTCCGTAATGGTGATTTTGCTAGCATCCTTAAAAAAAACCCTGAAAGGCAGTATGATTTGACAAAGTAGGCAAACACTCCTTTGCAAATAGAGGGGTCAGAAACATAGACAGTATTGATTCTACTTTCTTTAATCTCACTTTTCATTTTAGTTTTGTTTTTGTTTTTTTAAGTACATTTTATTCATAGTAGCTAGATAGAATATATACATTTGTACACTGTTTCTGTCTGAGGTCTTGCAACAACAATATTCTGCAGTAATACCAACAATGCAGGGCCAGAAAAAAAAATCTAATCTAACTTGGCAATTTTTGCATTATGTTTTGTCTTTTTAAACCATACTTTTATATTTTCCATACAATCATTTAAGCATAGAATTTATATGTTCTTTTTTTTTTTGCTCTAACTGGAGTATATCTGACTAAAAACAACCAACCCTGTAAAAATATAAAAATATTTAATGGATTGGCTGGACAATGTTTGTTAAGGCGAACTGTGTATAATTACAACAAGAGGACCCGGGGGGCACGGCGTTCACCTGAGGTCTCCACACTCTCTAATGGTGGCCGCATAAAAAACATCCAGCTATATGATAGTTTTGGCCCTTGGAGCCTGAATTCTAGGCCACACGTAGCCAATCAACCAGTTGGAAAACTTTGCATCCCCAGTTGCCATCACGTATAGTGATTTTGCGAGTTTAATTAAATTTCTGACATCCATTTTTATAAAAACAAGGCATGCCCTAGTTTCTTAACATTTGCGCTTGACGCTACTTATAGGGACATGTGATTTTCCTGTTTTAACCTTTGAATTAAACGAAAATCCGTTTTGTTCTTGTATTTTTCATGAAAAAATCATAGGAATTCGCTGTTGCAAAACAGGACTTCATGTTTTTGCTGTGTACATTTTCTATCTGACAAAAGGAATTTCCAATTTTTAGATCTGGTTAGAAATGGAATTACAGGTTTTTTCAGAAACGAAGACCATTTTTTGAAAGGAAAATCACCGTGCTCTATACTTTGTGACCTTGCCCAATTTAACATTGAGGTTCACTATAGACATGTAGCATTTACCATCCAGTTAGTCACAAATGAGCCATACATACTAATAATATATGAAACATTTTACCTTCATTTGACCTTTGACCCAAATTACCTTAGGGTCGCCTGTCACGCATCTACGCAGCCCAAGTTTGGTTCGCAAGTGGGACTTGTGGTTAGAAAAGTTACCTAGTTTGGGCCTGCATGGGCCCTGCGCCGCTGGGCCCCCAGGGGGGCCTGGTGTACATTCTGCCCGACCTCTTATCCCCTCCCCCTGAGGATCATTCCACGCCAAGTTTGTCTAAATCCATAGATGTGAAGGTGAATTAGTTCGCCATCAGGGCCCATCCGCGAAACTTTTTGCGCCCCTTTTAGGCCAAACCGGGCCAACCCTGTGCATTGTCATGACAACATTATATTTAGAGCACATATAGAGGTATCTACTACACAAAGTGCTTTACCTAAACTATTTCCTGATATAGAAGAAGAAGATGTTTGAAAATTAGGCCTACTTTTTGGCCCCTTTTTCGGGCCCTGCCCCGGGCCCCCCAGGGGGCCAGGTGTACATTTGAGGACCCTTGAATCCCACCCCCTAAGGCTATTCTGGAAAGTTTTTGGGCAAATCCAATGCGTGCATTTTGAAGAAGAGCTGAAAATGTGTAAAGGTTTACACACCCACGGACCGAAGTAGCAAAAAGTGATTGCAATACGCTACTTGAGGCCTTTGGCTCAGGTGAGCTTAAAATCATGATCTTCATTGAGATTAACTAGCTACAGAATATCATCATTCTTTCTTCTTTTTTTGTAGATGTAACTGAAATTTTAATAATACCGATTTTCCACGAATTGTATTGTATGCTTTAGTCTGGCCTATAGTTTAATTTTGAATTACATTTTTTTTTTACAATGCTTATGAAGATAATTTTTGTGAATGTGCAAATCAACAACACATTTTGTTCAAAGCTTCTTTATTCCTATTATTTTGATTCTATTTCATCGTGGTTCATGACAATGTGTTCACAAACACAAATTTGTCTCAGGCAGAGGCCAAAAATAATAAATAAATGAATGAAATAAAATGAAAGTAAATTTAAAACTGAGAGTAATGGCATGGCTGTTATCCAATGTAACAATGCGCATCGAAGTTCAGTCTCACTATAAAGAAAATGTTTAGGTACATGTAAGTAATGCTCCTAGTTAATTACAAATATTTTCATTTGACCGCGAAAAAAAACATATTTGATGCTTGTAAGATTTCCTTTTGAAAACAAAACAACATCATCCTAACGATTTCAGCATTTTCTTATTGAATGTTCCATTTAAAAACCATTACCAACATGATGAGTACTGATGAGCATCGTGAGTACATCAAAGATTCCAAATCCAACTAAGACACAAAAAAAGTAACGTACCCTTTTTTCATAAATACTATAAAATATGTAAATAAGAATGTGTTGAGGCAAGCAATATTTGGCAAGGATGTTCGCTGCACTAGTTGACTAAATTCCTGTGAGAAAATGTGGTTGATCTGTCAAGTCATGCATGAGTTGACCACATAATTAAAGGCAAAAAGTCCCTTTTCAAAAAGTCACATGGATCATTTTGGGGGGTTTTGGATGAAGGATTTTCGACAAATTCTGTTTTCTGGTGAATGATTAATACGCTATTTGATGTTATACATCTAGCGTTTGATCTCTCATAGCGTCGTTTGGGCCTTTTGCATATTTACAGCTTGCGGTGAGCGCAATTTTTAAAAAATTGCCACAGTTTCTCCATTTTTGAATTGTAAAATCAATTAAGTTTTAACTGCAAAAAAATTAAATTCCCCAAATTTTTTCCAGGCAAAATGTATCTTTTACGTGTTGTAGCGAAATAAGAGGTTGTAAGCGCATGGACAGTGGTTTGTAGTGAGTAACTTTATAAATAGGAAAAAATTTCATTATTTACCATTATTTTTGGCATAAGAGATGACTCATTGTGACTTTTGAAAAGTGGCATTTTCACGCTTTAATTGCATGCTCATTCAATGAATGACCTAACGGACCATCACATTTTTCACACAGAAGTTAAGTCAATGAGCTGTAGGAAGCACTCTTGCCGCAAATTATTTGGCACAAACTGTGTTTTGTTAAAAAGTTATGGTGTGTTGAAAAAGGGGGTAGTTACTTTTTTGTTGTGTTATTACAAAATTTAAATAAATGTTGCCACTTCTAAGTTAATGTTATTATATGAAAGTAAAAACAAATTTACCCAGGCTTCTGTTTTCATTGAATGTGCTGTTTCAATAAAATTGTTAAATGTTTAACCCTACAGTATGACTAGGTACTCAATATACAACACAAATAACAGTGTTTGTTTGTTATTTTGGTTCTATCTCTTGTTAGGCAGAATGAATTTTACCTTTCTCTAAAATTCCTTAGTCCAACCGACTGCAAAAGCGGCTGTGAAATTCTGAACAAAAGAAGTAAATCACACTAATTTCTAAAATGGAAAATAAATAAATATGTCCATTTATGTATATTAAGCTAATTAGTATGGCCATAGCAGTGCACAGAAATGTTGTAGCTAGCCATTTGCTCTAACATGAATAATGCATTTTTATGACAATTCTGATTATTAATTGTAATCTAAATGTTAGCCATAAACCCAAATTCCAATTTGGCTAGTATTTGACGATGAAATTCTATGGGCAAGATTCTGCAAACTATGGCGAGAATGAAACAAAATTCAAAATCTAAAGCAGTTGAAAAAATTATTCTAACATATTTCTGATAGAAGATTGCGATTGCCGCCTTTACTTACGCCAGCTCTTCAGTTTACAGTTTAACATGAAATTGCACAGATGCTGTTGTTTGCTGCATTGCAAAAGCTATGTCATGGTTAATGCATAAATCTTGATATTAACTCTTAACAGTGCCGAAGTCGCAGATCTGGGCGAACAAGAGTCATAACAGTAAAGTCGCATAAGAGGTTAAAATCCTCCGGCACGTTAAGAGTTAAGCAGTGCTCCATTATGTTGTTGCAAAATGATACTTTTCTTTTTTTTTTGGCTAAAAAAAGCAAGACTCAAGGTCAAACCCCAATTATCAATAAATTAATTCATGAAATGGTTTGATGTGTGAAATACTGCTTTGATATTCTTCTATGTGATTGAATTCAATGAATGTTCCACTGCATTTGTTCAATCAAAACGGTACAAATCATCAGCAAATCATGTTCAATCTGTCGCAGCATGTAGAAAACAAATAAATGATCTCATGATAATAAATAATTGTAACCCTTCACCTAATTTCACACAGGCATGCAGAATTTCACTATCTTCTACCGCCACGAGTCAAAAACTCAATACATACAATGCCTCTGAATTTTCATGTACTCTCATTTAATTTGTTCTTTTCAATTTCATTTCCAACAATAAAAATCAATTTTTAATACACTTGGCTGTACTTTCTGTCAAATGCGATAATGTTTATGATGATATATTTACAAATCATATGACATAAATTCGAGTACTAATTGGACTGAAACAAAATTGAATGGGTTGCATGATCAAGTTAGGGGAAATGTATATACAGATTTTCTTTGTTTTCTGGTTACACATAGAGTCGCCAACACAACAAAAAATTGACAACTAAAGGAACGGCAACTCTTTTTAAACCACACCTACCGCATGTGGTGACTCATTAGGATTTTTAAGATGGGGCCTCTATTTGATTTAATTTGATTTGAGCAGTGAAAAACAAAGCATTTTATGATATAAGCTTTTTAGACATATGAAAATAGAACAAGAAAGATTGGTTTATGCGCGTATTTTAGAATGAATTTTTCGATTGGCTTCAACTACTGGGATGTCACAAAGGCATAATCGTCCTCAGCCAACTTGGCTTGTTTGTATTGTATGGACCTGCAAAAATATCTAACATGGCGAACTTTTGGCAACTGCAAAGAATCAACGTTTGTAGAGTTTGATAAAAGAGGTTGAAATAAGGTCGGGCCTTCCAGCATTGTTCTCAAGTCAAGCTCGAGTCAAATGGGGATTGATATCTCCAGTCAAGCAGGTTTGGTCGAGTCAACAAGTCTAGTCAGTCTATCGTGGATGGATGTCAAGTCGAGTCAAAAACGTGCTTACGTTGAGTTCGAGTCAAGTCCGTTTCATTTTTCTACGTAATCAACGGCGACTTGTTGTCTAAAACTCGTAATGTTCTACAGCAAGTATGAATTCATGTCATTTTTCTGAAAGATGACAATAAAATCAGTGGGCGTGAAAAGTTTTGATAAAAGAGGGGTTGAACTTCATATGCTTTGCAAGTGTTATTGTAATTAAATGCAAGGTGAGTCAATGGGAATAAAGTCTCGAGCAAGTTGAGTCAAAGTCAAATATGGTGCTTCGCAGTTGAGTCGAACGCAAGTCCGTTCAGTTTTGCAGCTAAATCAACCCACACTTGTTGTACGCAGTCTATGAGATAATGAAACCTTGTATGCTCTTACAGCAAGATCAAGGACATTGAAGATCAAGATGGCATGAAAGTTTTTGATAAAACAGGTTGAACTATAGTCCCTTCCAGTATTGCTAATTGAGTCAAGTCGTGTCAATGGGGATTGAGTCTCCAGTCAATCAGGTGGTGAGTCACAAGTCTAGTCGAGTCTATTTGGAATGGTGCTAAGTCGAGTCAAGTCAAAATCGAGCGTTAAATGCCCACTGTCAAGGATCAAGCATCAACCACAGAGAGGATGACAAGAGGTCTTGGAATAAGGCACATATTCCAGACATGGACTTGTTTTGGCAGTGCCATGGTGTAGGGATCTAGTGGAAGGAAACAAAGGTATTTTTTCGCACTCTGTCTGCCGTTTCCGTTGGCATTATGGGTGTCATTAGTCACCCTTTTCATGAATTGTGTCAAAGAGGGCATTGTTCATCCTGTCAATGACAGTGGGCCTTTAATGTTGAGTTGGCATGCAGCATCCATTCAGTTTTCAACGTAATCATCCACCCTCTAGTTCTATCTACTATGATTTTGGGAAAAAACTCTACGCTTCCTACAGAAAGAACAACTTATTCAATTCGAAATGCTCTGGCTTGTAAATAACAAAGAAGAAAATGCAAAGTGTATCGCTCTCTACGGCCAGCAATAAAATTTCAATGGCAGAAATGGAGAGAAAACATACAAATCATTCTGTAGCACTTGTAAATGCAAATTTTGTGTTTCGACGAGTTTCTGGCCGTACCTGATTGTCGCGAGGGTCGGGATACCTTCTTCAGGTTGGCAGGGGGACGGGCATGCCATCGCTAGTTCGTTTCTCTATCAAGACTTCTGGCTCTTTCCACGGTGGCGTTACTTTGGTCTCTGTTCGACGGCGGCGCAGTACCATTCGTAGGCTCAGACTGCGATCGAGTTCCGTGTGGGTTGGTCGGCTTGTTCCAAATTAACGGTCACTATTCTTGGTCCTCTCTGCATTTTTATATCAATTAACTTAATACATAAACGCATTCAAATTGGCGTTTTGAATTTGGAATGAAGTGACTACTGTATATTCTCACTGCACATGATTTGGTATGATGATAACATGGTCCACCAGGTGCTATAAATTGGGGAACCTGAAAGAGCAGGGTTCCCAGCATTTCAAGAAAACAAAATTCCCATGATTTTTCCCTGATAAAGTCTCAAAACATTCCATGATAATAATTTCAACTCATTTCAGTTTCCACATGTTTTTTCTATGTTGTTGCAGTGAAAACTATATGCAATATTTAAACAACTGTTAATATAAAACTAATTAGTAGTATTGACACAGGCATGTAATGGCCTCCCTTCTCCCCTTACGCCATCCTTTCGTCACCTTATACAGACAGAGTTGATTTAAATTCACGGTAATTATATCAAGCAAAATATAACAGAGTCTGGACTGACTACTTTCGTATTTTTGGGCCAATGCAAAATTCCCTGCACTTTCCCTGATTGAGGCATTTTATCGAATTTCCTGACTTATTGATTTCCCTGGATTTCAACTTGATGGGGGCTGGGACCCTGAAGAAGGACTCCCAAAGAAAAGGTGGATGGATGTGTATCAACGGAAAATGAAAAGTTATCTGTAATTCCCCCCCCCCTCCCTATGAATGATCAAATAGCAGATTCATTCATTCAATTTACTGAAGACATACATGTACATTTTCTCAACAATTTTTTTCATCCTGTTGTCAATCGATGTTACATTACGACCCTTGAAGGCCTGAACCTCACCCTTTTGCTGTTCTTCCCATCCCACGCCCTCGCATACATGACACTGCCCGAGTGTTAAAGCATACATCCATGTCTATTAACCTTACCTGCTCCTTCGTAAGCTTCATCTTACCTGTGGCATACCAGGATTTTTGTTTAGGGCGGGTTTGTTTTCCATAATGGTACGCAAATCAATACAACAAGCTGCAATAAAAAAACAAGAGCGCCCGGGGGGCACGAGCTCACCTGAGTTTCTCGCAAACTCTCTATGTACATAGCAAAAACATCAAGCTATATGTATAGTTTTGGCCCTTGAAACGCCTGATATCTAGGCACCGACATAGCACAAATGCACCAGTTGGACACTTTGCATGCCTTGCCATACACGTATAGGCTGATTTTTTCCAAGTTTAATTGATTCTGACATCGCATTTATAAAACAAGGCATGCCTAGTATCTTAATATTTGACTTTTGACCTACTTATCGTGACGCTTGACCCCATTTAACATTGAGGTTCACTTATACAATTGTAGCATCTTAACCATCGCAAGTTAGTGCACAAATTGGGGTCGGCAATAACAAGCAACGAAATTTTAACATCATTTGACCTTTGACCTACATATGTGACCTTTGACCCCCGAATTACATTGAGGTACCCTGTTACGCGTCTACCACCCAAGTTTGGTTACAAATGGGCTTGTGGTTAGCAAAGTTACCTATTTTGGGCCCCTCTATGGGGCCCTGTCGCCCTGCCCGCTCAAGGGGGCCTGGTGTACGCATTCGCAGGAACCTCCTGTACTCCCGCTCCCCCTGAGGATCATTCCGGACCAAAGTTTGTCCTAAATCGGCATTGATGTGAATGTGAATTATTCCCGATAGGGCCCCATCCAACTTTTGCCCGCTTTCAGGGGCCAAACCGGGCCACCCTGGGCATTGTCATGAGGACATTAATAGTAGCACAATATACGAGTTATCTACATAGCAAGTGGCTTACCTAAAGCTATTTCTGGATCTAGAAGAAGAAGATGTTTGAAAACTACCTACTTTTTGGCCCTTTAGGGCCCTGCCCCTGGGCCCCCAGGGGGGCGCAGGTGTATGCGCATTTTAAGGACGCCGTTGAATGGCGCCACCCCTAAGGATCATTCCTGCCCAAGTTTTGGGCCAATATCCAATCATGCATTTTGTAAGGAAGAAGCTGAAAATGTGTAAAAGTTTACGCAGCAAGACGAACGACGCAACGAGCGCAGCGACGCCGACGCACGGACGCAACGACGGACGACGACGAGGATAGCGATCGAATTAGCTCATCACTTGAAGCTTTGGCTGCAGGTGAGCTAATAAAAACAGGTCCATCAAGTTCGCAATCAATTGTTCTTGTTATCATTAGCCCATTTTCGCTGCTTTTCAGAGATAAGAGTGGAGTTTTTTCGCAGAAAGAAACAGGGTGCAACACTTTAAATTACTGAGTGCATGTTTTACACATATGCATTGCAACTGCTGTTTTGTTCTGTTAAGACACATCGGCACTGCAGTGGCTTTCAGGCGCAGTGCCAGCTGTCATGTTTTACATGGCAAATCTTGCATATCTATTGTACAGTCCCAGCAAATATACCCTGCACAGGGGGATTAGGGGCTGGCCACAATGGTGATTAGCATTGTTGGGCACTGGTGACCTCTGTATGGGGGCACATCACGAGCTTAAACACCCCCCACCCTTTCCCCCCTCCCCTCGGTTATGCCCTATGATCTCAGCCGTTTTGCCGTTACTCCGCTCCGTCTTGCGCTACTGGCTTTGCCGTGTCTCAGGCGTGCCCTTGTCGATGGGCTGCGGGGGCGCCCGGCCTCTCTCGGCATCAGGAGGCCGGCCCGCCGTCTCCTACCATCAAGGAGGTAGAGCGCCTGCCGCTCTCCTTCTGATCTCCTCGTCCAGCTGACTCTGGTCTGGATGGGGTTGACCAGGGCATCGGCGAAAAGTCGGCCAAGGCCATTGGGGCGTAGTCCGACGCCGTGATGTGGGCACGAAGAGGGACGGCATCA
>JZLH01S0109052.1:0-10824 GCA_001188425.1 Eucidaris tribuloides | reverse complement strand
GGTACCCCTGTCAAGGGTTTGTTTTTCTATTTTTGTGTTAAAATGTCCTCCAATTCAATAATTTTGTAATAAAAAATTTGGTCGTTGTACTCTATAGTGAATATATGTTTGTATGTATGTCATAAGTGGCGAAAATGTAATTCCGCGAACGAGCGTAGCGAGCGAGCGGTTTGGAAAACGTTTAAAATTACTAAGACGAAAAATAGCGTTTTGCAGGCCAAAGGAGGGGTGGCGTATAAGTAAAGAAAAACGGAACCTATGCTATGATGGGGGGNGGGGGGGGTTGGACGGGTGGGAGTAACGGAGCTCCGCTGCCTGAAGCTCACGGCTTAACTGGCACTTTCATTTCATATAGGGAATATTTGTTAGTATGTATGTTATTAATGGTGAAAAGACAATTCCGCAAGCGAGCGTAGCGAGTGAGCGGTTTGGAAAACCTCGAAATTCCAAGACGAAAAATGCATTTTGCAGGCCCGTAGCCATGATATTTCAAAGGATGGGTGCGTATAAGTCAAGAAAACAAACCTATGACAAGGGGAAGAGCTAACACCTAATGGATGGTTTCCAGGGGCCACCTTATAGAATTCCAAGTAGGGTCCCCGTCCTAGGTAGGGGTCAGGGGGGTTCCGCCCCCTGACGCTCACTGCTTGTAGCAGTTTCATAAGGATATTTTGTCTCTCTGCTAACACTATTTTTTTTAACGGACATTTCAACAATAACTAAACACCCATTTTTTCAAAATTGTTGTAACTTCATTCGAAGGTATGATTTTTGTAGTCTGAAATGCCGATAGCAGGTCATTTTTCAAACATGGTGGTGATTTGTCGGGGGTCAGGGGGCGGAGCTCCCTGAAGCTGAAGCTCGAGCATGAGTTCGATCGGTTTTATAAGCTTATTGTGACCTTTGATAACACGTTTTTTTTTTTAAATGGACAGATATACAGTCGACAACAATAAAACAAAACAAAACATCCCCCACCCCACCCCCACTTACGAACTGTTTGGCACTGCATGGTATAAATGTATGTATTATGGAATTGCCTGCCAAGATGATTCCTTCAAGAACCAGGCCGGCTAACTATGTCGGAGCGGTCAGGGCGCAGAGCCCCTGAAGTCATGGGTTTTAGCGGTTTTATGAGGACTATTTTGCACCCCCTGTCATCACTGTTTCGTGAAATTTAGGCCTTCATTCAAAAATAATTGCAACTATTATAGAAAAAGTGGCCCTGTTGTTTTTGAACCGCACCCCTCTGCCCCCGGGTCTACGGTACTGGTTATTCTGAATATTGCATACTTGCCAATGTGCACTACAAACAGAATGTATGCCAATGTTTATTCGCGCTTGACATTAAACCACCACTCACATCCGTCGTACGTCATAACCCCTCTATCCGATTTGAATTTAAATGCGTTGCCGCAATGCGGCACACACAAAAGCTGTGTGCCACAGTAGTGATGAATTTTGGATGGAAAAAATTCTGCCCACAAAATTGTCTGAGTTTGATAGGGTGTAGTCTGAAAAATTGCGCAGCGCTATCGCTGGTTTAATAATAAAAGCTATATTCTACGAGAACCAGAGTTGGAAGGGGGAAATGATATTCTCAGTTCTAACACGATTAAATAATGTGGGAACGCGCCCGATATTCCACCATTGTATGGCACAAAACCGTATACCATTTTAAATAAGTTCCAAAACAAGCGTATTTTACTTTCACAGATTTAATATCAAATTTGCTCAGTCGCTTTGCGCCTGCATGCTTACACCCAGTGGAGTTTTATGCAGTACCGATGGCCAGAACCAGAACCAGAAAACGAACACCAATTAAAAATTATTTTGAATAAAACAGGTTGCTAACGTAAAGTTAACACAAAAACAGTAGTCTACGTTTGAATGGGTTATGTTTCAAAGGTGCACTAAGCCACAATTTCTAGCTCTCGGTTTCGCCTCAGTTTTTCTTTTCATTTTCCTTCTTTTCTTTTTTTTTCTCCTTCGTTTTTTTTTTTTTTGCCCGCCGATTGGGGGGTGGGTGGGGGGCCGTGCCCCCCCGGCCCCCGGTAGCTCTCACGCACTTGATGGCTATGCAGCTATTACAGATTTTAAGGCCCTGTATACATTTATCTTTTCTAAAGATTTCGTTTTGGTCGAAAAATAGAAAAGGTCAATTCCAGATCCAGGGAGTTAGTGGTATCAGTACTGATTAAGAGGCGGCAACGGGGAGAGTGTTTTCCCTCTCCTCTATAAATGGATATAAGATTCTATTTCCACTCTTAACTTTTTGACTCTAGGCTATAACCATCTCCACATGAGACCTAGCAGTTATAAGCGAATCAACCTTTCAAAATTTCAGTAAATGAAATGTATCGTGGACGAAACCATCTAAATTGTCCCCAATGCTCCTTGCTGTAACCCGCCTGTTATTTTATACTGCACATCCAATACAATAATATTTCATCGTCGTCGCGCAGTTATATTTTTGGCAATGTCTGATCATCTGAATTTCAGACCATGTTATGAATTTATGATGACGCCGGCTGTCGGTCGTTGGAATACTAACATGGAAATGTTATGTCGTGTCCCGGTATATGTAATTCATGGCCATGGCAGATTGACAGCATGATGTATTATGTTTAAACATACATCATGTAATATTTTAGAGCAGTGCGACTCTGTTAGAATTTAACATCAATATCAGTAAACTCCGTACATCATGAATAATTAACATTGTGCCATTTAGGGGATTAAATCAAAATTGTAGAATAGTACGTGTAGCAGCTATAATGTGACCCAGCCCCCCCAATACCCACAGTTTCATTTTTTGGGGGGAAGGGGGTGTAATTTACTAGCTGCTATTTTGGGACGTTAATAATATCTGTCAGATTTGTAGGCCCTAATAAGTCACATTTGTGTGTGTTTTTAGCGTGCCCAGTATGAATTACATTTTTATTACTATTAAACACTCAATGGTGTCTTATGTTCTAGGGCACACCGTCGTACCCCCTGCCCCCCATCCCTCCCATCCGTGAAAGCTGGTATCCACACTCGATTTCGACAACATTTAAAGGCAGGGAATCTCATTCGCACCCCTCCCACAACACAACAAAATATCACTCACACCCTTATGCTAATTATGGGGGACGAATCTGTGAAATCTGAATATCAGTAAAATTTGAAACACGTGAAAAAATGCCATTTAGTGTATGTTTTATTCTAGGAATTTATAGGAGCAATAATTCAAGTTAAAGTCTAACGGTCACTATAATTCCACTAAAAACTGAGTTTCTAGCTTCTATATTTTGCTAAAGATTCTCAAATGGTATCTACTTCGACACAATATTAATTTTATTCATGCAAAAGAGACGCCCTACCTTTAAACTTCATATACGCACATCAATAACGCCGTGTAAACCGAAACGAACCTGGAAATATCAACCTCATATGTCCTTGTGCCTCAAATCAATTGAGCAGTATTTTGTTTCTATTATTATCTTGAGGTTCAACGCTGCTGTAATGAAGGGGGGCTAACATGGTATCCGCAAAACTCTAGAACTGATAAAACGTATACCGCGTAGAAAAAAAAATATATTGGACGTACGGTATAAGCAGAGGTGTCGATCGGGGGAGGGTGGGGACTGGGGGTAGTCTGTCCACCAATGAAAATATTGGGGGCTGCATGCCAAGCAATAATTTTGACAACTTGAAAAATTCATAAAACGTAATGCAAAAATATGTTTAAAAAGCAGTGCAAGACACTACGAAACCATTAAAATTAGCATATGAATACTACTAATTATACCCATTGTTCAAATTTACATTTTATATGGCAATGTTGCACGCAGAGGTCGACAATTTTGACTTTTTTCTCACATTTGCCCCCCCCCCTCCGAAAAAATGGATCGACATGTCTGATGGTAAGGAATTCCTTTGACATGTTGAAAATTTTAAAAAATAAATAAAAATCCAATATCCTGCAGGACGCGTGAATTATTTTAGAAACAAGAATCGATACCATTTTTGAACGGTTAGAGTCGAAACACATCATATGACTTTGTACAGCTGCTTAAAATGTATTTTCCAGTGTGCGTACATATTTGTTTAGCCCCTAAACGTGGTTAGGTATTGATTCTGAACTCCAGAGTCAAATATTATGCGAAAGGTCTGCAAAGGAACGCGTCTGAAATTAACCTTGCTCGTACAGACTTAACTTGGCATTCATGTTTCATGTTTCCCAATCGATTGTCCGTCATGTTTGCTCCAGTTGCGTGTTTTCTTTTTGCCCTCAAGTATGTAGTCCTTCCGGTTCTGTTGTGAATTTTCATAACATAGTTTCCGCATTGCTTTCGCAGCACGGACTGACATGTTACAAAGTAATTATGGACACGTGCATAATATAATGCGTTGGATATTCCTGGGACATGTCCGAAAAATTAAATAGCACATGCAGGCGAGCAAAATATGGCATTGTGTAATTTCGATCAAGAGCTTTTTGTAAATAACATTAGTTATCCACTTTGCTGTAATTGATGCAGTGTCTCAGATTAGATAAAAACTTTTGAAATGGGAAGTTGGAAATGTGATTGGGTAATTAGTTGCAATTAACCCTCAGTTTTTTAATCAAAAATATTTCAAGTGACTGAATGGCGTTCCGTGGTCGATCATCATAAGTGGCATCTTGATTGGTTCGGAAACGTTCCCAAATTATATCCGGATGTTCAATCCTATAATCGAAATATTCATGGATTGCTCATCAAACTAAAATCGGTAACTGTAATTCTAATTTTAGTATAATAACTTCGTACATACAGTTAGAAGATTGTTGCTTTAAACATGGCTGTCTCCACATCATGTCAAGCCAATGTTCGATTCTTGCAATTTGGAAGATGTTACCCTATCCCCCCCTAAATTGTGTATTGTAGTTAACGAATCTGAATTTTGCATAGTATGTCAAAGAATCTGAATTGCAAAAGTTTGCGTACTGTATGTTACAAAATACTTTCACCATTAATTTGAAACATTTTTTCTGCATGTATACGTCCAGTTAAGTTGCGTCTTGTTGTCAGATATAAGTATCTTCCGCATCATGAACACCCTTCATAACGTCACATCATAGGCAATTCTACTCAACTAAAAGTAGATATAATACATGAAATAGAAACATCAAATATCGATGTTATTACTTTCAATCATGCAGAAAATTTGTTTACCAATTGGGCTGTGTCGAGCACAATGGAAGAAATAAAGTGCATGCCCTAAATTGCACAGAACAATCAATCAAAAACCATTATTAGTTTGATGATGACCTTTCGTATAATGTATGGACGGTGTGGGTTTAAAGCGTACATGTCACGCTGCACATACAATGCAAAAACCGCCATCTGTTTCTCAAATTTATTTATTTTCTGCAGTGATACATGTAGGTATGTATTTAGTGTGAATTTGAGCTATATTTAATAATTTCGGTAACACAAAATAACGCATAAAAAGTCTGTTCATTCATTTGTAGTAATGATACTGATGATGATGATGATGATGCTAATAATAATGATAATAATAATAATCATCATCATCATCATCATCATCATCATCATCATCATCATCATCATCATCATCATCATCATCCTCCTCCTCTTCTTCTTCTTCCTCCTATATCCTTTATTGCTATCATTATATTTTGTTGTGTGGTCATTATGGGTGATGATAATTATGTTGATGATGATGCAAGAAGAAGAAGAAGAAGAAGAAGAAGAAGAAGAAGAAGAAGAAGAAGAACAAGAAGAAGAACAAGAAGAAGAAGAAGAAGAAGAAGAAGAAGAAGAAGAAGAAGAAGAAGAAGATGATGATGAAAATGATGAAGATTATGAAAAAGATGAAGATGATGTTGATGACAAAGAAGATAAAGATGATGGGGATTATGAAGGTGATGAAGATGATGATGTTAAAATGATGGAGATGAAGACGACAGAGAAGATAAAAATGATGGGGATGATAAAGATGATGAAGACGATGATGAAGATGAAGATGAAGATGAAGAACAGATTAACAATGACATTTACAAAATCGCATGTCCGTCATTGAGTCTAAACATATTTGTACAGAAGTGAAGGCTTGTAGCAGGTCAGTGAAGTTATGCTGCAGTGCAAAGACGGAAAGGGATAGCTTTGAAATGTTTATAATCAAACGTTTTATCATCATAACTATAAAAATCATTTGTATTATCATTATTAATTTCCGGTCTCGAAGACTGTATCTCGAATCACAGAACACCTCAGAGATTAACGCCATCTATTTCAGAACTACTAGACAATCACTGACACTCGGCCAACGATTCTCTTAATTAAATGTGAAGTCCGAGATGACTGATTTGCCAAAGGAGCTGTCAACCTCACAATTGTCCCTTATACCAAGGAGCTTGAAGCTCCTCGTATATGCATGGCACAGGATATAGTTTCTACGTATATTTTTGCACTCGTGAAAACAAACACTCGAATAAAGAGTTATTTCTATGAAGATTTATTTCAGAACTGTGTTTGCAATGTATGCTGAGAGGTTGTGACAAGTGCAACCTCACCCAGGCTCACCCTGATATGATAATTGTTTACAGTGTTTGGTTTCGCAAAAGGTGTTTAACTCATTTTCGACAAAATAGTAATGAAAATTAACCCATTGGAGACAATTTGCTTGCACTATAACATGCATTTTCCATATAGACCCCAACACGAGTTACCTCGTACTTAGTCTCCCACGGGTTAATAAGTATATTGGTCAACTGTGAAGCTACAGAATGAAAATTCGAGTCAATTTGCGCGAGCACTGCAATGTACATGTACATTGTTGATTGAAAAAAATGGCCAAACACTCAGCATTTTTCTTCAAAATCACCAAAGTTGATTTAACACCTTTAAGAACTCATCTCTTAATTTTGAAATTGAAGTTGAAGATCAATGTCAACACCGAAAACCTCCTGTGAGAATTCATCGACAAACCCCTAATGATAAAAAAAAAAAAATGTTGATAGGAATTGCTAAATAATGTATGAGTACAATGCCTTGTGTTTATGTTTATCATCA
This sequence comes from Eucidaris tribuloides, assembly GCA_001188425.1. NCBI lineage: Eukaryota > Metazoa > Echinodermata > Echinoidea > Cidaroida > Cidaridae > Eucidaris > Eucidaris tribuloides. Next base: position 3,760 of record JZLH01S0109052.1, on the reverse strand, counting down.
GGTGATACATTTATGTAGACGCTATAAAATCATCTGGCGCAATTCCAGCGCTTACGGACATTACATTTCAGAGAATTTTTGCAACTTCAAAAAGGTCATTAGGATACACATACCATTTTATTATGACTCATAAAATGGAATCACACACATATTTGCCCCTAATTATAACAGTGAAAGTTTCCACCATTTCATCACTTCGTGTGGTAGTTACTGGACAAAGCTTGCGTTGACGACATTACATTTTTTGGACCACAGCTTTTTGCATGCCTGTATGCTTCATTTGAAAAGTCTGTGAGTTTTAAGCACACAGTAAACCAATTTACTAATAAATTTGAAGGGTAGGAAGCTGTAAATAAGAATTAAAGTTAAATTTAGTGAAACAGATGAATCATGTTCTCCTCTACAGCCATAATTGTTTGGCGTTACCGGACATTACATTTGAGCGTTTAGCGACATTACAGATTGTCCACTTCATAAAGTCGGTAGGCGGTCACTCATGATTGTATTAATTTAGTTTAGTTGCTCTTCAGTTTGATAGGTACTCCATAGACATTTAAAATGTTCATAGCACTTCATGATTATCTTTATTTTTGAAGTTTGCCAATTTGGAGCGAGTATTTGGAGGTATACCCCCATTATTAATTATTTTGTGACTTTTTTTCATAGTAGATCTAAAAGGCTAAATTTTAGTGTCTGCAATGGATCGGTGATCTGCTAAATAACTATGCTAAATCAGCCTTTTGACTTTTTGAAATTGATGATCAAATGCTTAATCAATAAAAAATGTGCATTACAAAGCCCGTTGACGACATTACAGATTTGGTGCCACTGTTCATAAGAGTGGTCAGGGGTCACATGTCTTGTATTAAGTATTTAGGTACTTTAGTTTGGTGTCAAGACATTTAAATTGGCCATAAGCACTTTCATGATATCTTTTATTTTGAATGTGCTAATTTGAGGAGTATTGGAGGTATACCATCCATACTTATTGTTTGTGACTTATTCTTCAATAGTAAGAATCTAAAGCGCTAAATTTATGTCTGTCAATGGATCGGTGATCTGTAAATAACAAGTAAGTAAATCAGCCTTTTTTGACTTTTGTAATTGATGATCCAAATGTCGTAAATCATAAAAAATGTTGTCATTACAGAAGCCGCTTACGGACATTACACTTTTCATTCATATCAGCTAGACTTCCACATGCATGATCTGTAGCTAACTCTATGCTATATAGCTGTCTTTTTTCTAATTAAACAATGCATAATTAGTTCAACAAAAGTGTCAATATGTGCTTTTTACACAATAAGGATGTGCTTTTCTGTGTTTTCAGACGTACTATTTATGCAAGTGGCTCAGAAAGGTCTGTTTAGAGAATATTATAATATTCTGCCTTCATATCAGCTTGGAAACAAAGTGGTTCCTGTTGTCCATTGTGGGAGAGGCGTAGCAAATAACTCTTCTTTTCTTTGCCTGTGCTGTTCACAAAGAAATTCAATGGATCCTTGCGTCTATTTCAGAAATTTTCATACTGCATCCATCAGAGATGGATCCTTCTTGATCGACTAAAGACTTGGCAGATTGTTTTGTCTAAATCCTATATGAAAAAGGACCCCATTGGAGCTATAAAGCAGAAGTTGGTTGTTCTCTTCCTGCTCCCCTGCTTATTCTCCAGCATCACTGAAAACGAGACAACTTACTCAGCTTGTACGCAGCTGCAGTGTTTGCAGCCATGCAAACGATCAGGGAGCGGCATGCATGGGGAGTACTACAAGGCACATGACAAGGCCTGTAGAGGATTAGTCAAATCCAAAAGTGAATATGTGCATTGTTGCTGAAGTAATTGCTGACATTAATGTTATAATAATGTCCAAGGTATCAACTTATGACAGATATCAACATTACAGGTTGAAATCCAAAGATTGACTTAATCATGCAGATACACTTTGATACAAAATTGTAATGTCCGTAACGCGTGGTTGTGTAAATGTCGATACCGCTTTGGGTGGCTATGAACAATGCAAATTCTTGAAAAGAAATTTCTGGATATGTTGTGTGATATCACATTTTAGCTTTGCATTTGAATTTAGACACAAAATTGCCGACCAAAACATAGTGTACATGTAAACTTTTTATATCCAGAAACGTTACGGACATTACACTCTCCAGCTGAGAGAGAAATCAGGACAAATTAAATAAGCCATTTTTCAGAAAAGATTTATTCTCTTGCTGTAATCCAGCGCGGGATGATTGTTAAAAATGAGTCCTCGCTTTATTTCGCATAGTAAATAATTTCCTGAAAGTCATTTATGAGTTGACAATTTTTCACATTACAAGGTAAAAAAACTGCCAAAACACGACTGAATTTTACTGCAATGTCTTTACATAATCACTTTATTTCAATAGTCTCAAAAAATATTCTTTTCCGACTTGAGCGGATTTTTCATTAGGTCATGTTGAGTTGACCCTTCCTGAATACTTCCCAGGGTAAAACTAAAGTTGTTCCTTGGATTTTCATTTTCCACCCTTGCGGTAATATTTTCCGTGGATTGCCCACTCTACCTCTTCTGGCTGTTGCCCATCGAACAGAATATACAAAGCAGCTTTCACCGTCCCTTCTCGTTCTATAGCAATTTAACCTTGATTATCGGAGAAAACGGTCTATTCTTGTATGATCGTTCAATTTAGCTGCGAGATAGGGCTGTGTCTGATTCATACAGTGTAGCTACGCAAAAGCATCAGCAGCTTACTATTTTCAGCTCCTCAATTCAGTACATGTGTATGAAAAGAGATAAAAATTTTTTATTATTTCCTTTTTTTTTCAGGATTATTTTTCTCTAAAAATAGCCTGTGTCTAGCTCCGAACTGCGTGCAGAATATAGACGAGATAGCTGTGCTTACTTGTCTGCGTAAATGAATGGAAACCTCACCTGACATAGTCAATGTTTGGCTGGGTATTTATCTCCTGTTTAGCATACATTTATCTGATTCACTTACTTAGAGTTGACTTATACGACCTGCTGACATGCGCTTATTTCCTTTTAAAATAACGAATCAAAGCCACATTAATTTGAAATACTCTTTAGTAGGCCATAGTTGAATTATTTTGATTGCCTAATTGGCACGTATATTGTTGGTTAAACGTAACAAACGGAAAATAATCTGCCAAACGATTAAGCGTCCATGACAAAACACATAAAGAAATTGAACCACACTCGGCTTATTAGCAGGTAATCTATCCATCCACTACCAACAGACTTTTGCGCCCATAAAAAAGCGCATTAAAATTCACGAATGAATGTCATTGACACAACAGAGAGACATCAATCGTCGATCGTTTGCCTGTATTACAATATTCCCACGGTTTAAAGAGTTTCCTGTACGCTGTGTGGTGACGCGAAAAGCAACAGTTGTTTCCGTCGTCACACAACACGTACAGATACAAAAAAAACTGAAGATTACCTCAGTGGCGGACGACCTCATTATTTATTTATTCTTGTCTTTGGCGGGGGGGGACGGGCCTGTTGTCTGCGGACAATGGCCGCCCCCCCCCCCGACAAGTATACTTCAATAATCGCCGCTACTGCATACATGACATGGGGGGAGTAGTGTTTCACGTTTACAGTGATTCAGGGGGGGGGGTAAGTGTTTTCACTGTTTACAGTGATTCATGAGGGGTGGGGGTATTATCATAAAGCAAATTAGAGGGCTGCCCAGATCCACCAAACAATAGGTGGAGCTCTGGCAGAATTATCTCTCTCTT
>JZLH01S0109050.1:14026-30413 GCA_001188425.1 Eucidaris tribuloides | reverse complement strand
TTTGTTGTCGTCATCATCGTCTTTTTCCCCCTTTCCCTCCTCTTCTGCTTTCTAAGCTTTTTTAAAAATAGATAAAGCAAGTCTTTTCACTTAAGATATTTTAGTTAATGTAATTATGACTTGTAAATTGTGGGTGTGCATAAAATATACCTTGGAAAAATATACCTTGGAAGAAGGCATTTAAAGTTAAAAACTTATTTGCCTCTCGTTGACATCAGGATGAAGAATCCAGACTGGGAACATTTTCAGTGGCGCTGTACAGCAGTTAACGAACATGGACAAGCGAAATCCATTTTTAGATAAATTTAGGATTTGAAACACCTACACAAGGAAATCCTCTTTAATGTTAATAACTACACGTTAAAATCTATTGGGACAACACTTCAGACTGTCGACATAAAAAGAACCCTGTTGGGTTCATTTCGTTTCATTTCATTTCCGTTTCCAAATGCAAAAAATACAACAAAATACAAGGAAAAGCTTTAAAACAATACACTTAGTGAATAAAGTGTCTACAAATTATGATAATCATATATTACAATAACAATATGTAGTTCCTTTATAACAATTAACAAATTAATTTTGACCTAAACAAAGCATTGAAGACAAAACAAAGCTTAACTTTTGTGTGTAATTCAAAAATCATAAATATTTGGAAATGCAGGTTGTATGATAAAGAAATGTAATCAGTTGATTTGGCACAATGAAAGAAAATTGATTGCATCCTCCCCTTTCCCATCTATCTCTACACAACAAAAACAAACAAAAACACCAAACAAACAACACACACACACACACACACACACACACACACACACACACACACACACACACACACACACACACACACACACACACACACACACACACACACACACACACACACACACACAAACAAACAGAATCTGAGTACATGATTATGAAAGATCAATTACCCCCCCCCCCAAAAAAAAATACAACAACAAACAAAACTGAAGTATATCATCATCCATGCTAGTGTCTCTTGTAAGGTCTAACAATAAGGCAATACAAACATGCAGTTCAAAACGATCATTAAGTGCTTTTAAAAGTGAAAATCATAAACACCATAGACTGCAGAATGATATATTTTTCTCTCCGGGACATGAACGCATGTAATGACAGCATGACTGTTTTGTGTTCTAGAGGGTGTTTATTTGTAGGTTCGGACACTATAATGTAGATCAGATCTCAAAGTGTTTAAATGGGCCGTCCACAATGTTAACTATAATGCCTTCGAAGGACCACTGCATTTTCTTTTTGTGTGTGCAAGCAACAGGTACCATTGTGTTAAACAGTGCAAGTATGGGAAATCTGTTTTCAAATATCATAGTATCATAAACAGGTTGTATTGAAGCACTGAAACAGAACGTATTTGAGCTAATATGTCGATGTCACTTTATTTGTGTTTGTATAAAGGAGATGGTTTAAGTGAGTGATCCATGTCGATGTTTGGTTGTGTGTACGTGTGTGTCTGTATGTGTGTCTATGTATATATGTATGTGTGTGCGTCTGCGTGTGATTATGTGTGTAAACATGTGTGTGTGTGTGTGTGTGTGTGTGTGTGTGTGTGAGTGTATGAGTACGTGTGCGTCTTTGCGTCTTTATTGTGCATGTTTGTGATATTCTTAAATTGTATAGAAACTCTTAGTATACAGTCTCTTACTGTACAGTATTACTAGTATTATCAGGAGATGAACATACACTAATGCTTGGGCATAAAATTAATAATTACATGCGATAATATACAAATCATGAAATATGAGACACGACGTCTTCCTGATTACGTATCATTAGGATCCTCAAAATCCGCGTGCGTTAATTGACGCACTCGGGACGGATTCCATTTCTTAAGTTAAGAACTCACTAACGACTAATTGCAGAATGACTTGGAGTACCCTTACCATCGCACTGGCTGCCCAGAGCAATGTCTGAAGTGAGAACAACTTGTATATTTGAACATTCATCGGCGATGATTTAGTGTAACCTATAATGTGTCCACCGTGAATGAATCGCCACATGGTGGGGTTTCACGATCAAGTGGATACACACGCACTTTACGAGGTACCGCAGACGACCGTTTAGTGCGCAGATGTAATGCGCAGGCCGCGCGCCCATTATCCAATGAATGGCATTGAACGGCTTGTGCGTCAGTGTGGTGAATACGGAATGCCACTTTTGGCTTTGATTCTCTTAATGTGCGAGTACCCCGTCTCACTCTTACAGTTGTGGTTTTGAAGTAAAGCATCCGTGTACTTGCTCTCCGCTCTTGTATGGGTAACTTACGCTCTCGTCTTCTCTAGATATTGACTTGTTGTTCAAGGTAAGTCAGATCAATTCTTATCGATACGTCTGCAGACTTTTTGCACTTACTTTAACTCTTTACATGCCAGAGAATTTGCAGCTCTGTGAACATTGTGTGTATTGTGTGTTGCATATTTGCAACTTTGGCACTGTAAGAGTTAAGTAGTATACTTCCCCAAACGCTTAGTTGATGTCTCATTTTCTTTCAAATTATACCTGTTGAGCGTACCTGTTACATCAATAATCAACAAAACTTACTGATGCATAAACCGAAGATTTACTGTTTATTATTCAAAAAGAAGTACTGGTAAACTGTGTTGTGTTACACCAGTATTTTCAAGAACTCTTTCCACTTTTTTTCAGAAAATTAAATTAATGCATCACATCAAGCAAATAAGGTCTCAAGTGTGCTTGCATCCACCATTTCCTGCCGTTTTGCAGTAATTGATTCCGATCGGGTAACGGTCGCCCACTCTCTCATATCAAATCAGCATTTCACCAACTCTTTATCATTTAAACCGTTGAATACCACTTACGGTGGTAAGAAAACGTTAACTTATAATAACATATTTTTGCTGTTGTTTGTGCCGCACGCCTTTCATTTTATTTGTGTGTTTTCGTTTGAGTACGTTTTAAAATCATGAAATGTATTATTCTGTGACCATCGAAATGGTGAATGCATTGTATTGTTTCTTTGCACAGAAAAAAATAAAGCATTCTCTGGTTTGTTCTGTTAACTCTCAAAGTGTCGCTGGAGTAAATTTGTCTTTCAAAATAATACCCGTTTAGTAGTGATTAGAATAATTAAAAAAGATATGGAAGTTATTTTATGTGATATTAAAATTTGTGAAGTAGAGGAGTAAACTGATCTAAATTACTTTTTTTAAACTGGTAAGTAAACATTAGATATTTTTCTACAAATCTGGCTTGTTATCACAAATTTTCCGGGAATGGGGAAAACATAGAAATTGTGCAAATTCTTTTTTTGATCACGAACATCTTTCCTGTCTATTAATCCTGAGTTATGGACGTTAGAAGATCTTTACAGCATTTTGACTTTTTTTTAGACTGACATTAAACTAAAACTAACGCGTATAGAAAGGGTATACTTTTACCGACAAATTTTCAGCTTTTTCCCCTCATGCATGTGTAAAAGCAATAGCCGTTTGATTTTGACACCGCACTTCAAAACTTGAAAAATAAGCGATACGTTACGAGAAGTCTGAAAAATTTGGATCTCTTTTAAAGATATTTTGGCACTGTATGTCTTTGCTCAAATTACTCTTATACATGTCAACTAAGCGTTTTCAGGGATTTAGTCATTCCGATATACACGTTCCCGATTATTAATAGTACATATATATGGCAAATCTATAATACAATAACTTTGGACAGAGGCCTTCTGGACTTACAATTTCGCATGATAGTGCACAAAATGTTTGTCTTTTTTAGAGCAGAATTGTTGTTCGTCACAACAACTTACTTTGACTTAGTTTAGTTTATGTCTGGAACTCGTTTTACTTTCATATGGCCAGAACGAAAGCTTCGTGGTTAAAATCAATTTCAATTTCAGTACTTTCCATTGCTTTTAGTCGACATATAAAAAGAATGATTTCTTACCTTACGTCAGATGTAACCTTGTGAATGCGAAACCACTTTCAGTAACATACTTTTCAGGCACAAATACACGTATATCACTAGACAATCACCCGAAAACCTGGCCTAGAGTCCGGTCATCAAACTCTGTCCAAACATGTTTCATTAATGGTCGTTACAAGGTCATAATAAAGAATAATATCACTTCGATACAAAGACAACTAACGCAGTTTACTGATATTTTATCCGCCCAACCTTTAAAATAAATGAATACGTAGATAACAAAACATATAACAGTAAAATTAAATGTTTTTGTAAAACGTACTCGCAAAATAACAATTTGCGATTCCATTTTCACTTGATCCAACTTTGGCATTTTTTCAGAGGCTGTTAAATCGGTAAGTAAACGCTTGCAGTTCCGTTTCTCAAAGCAAAACAAAGGAAAAGAGATCATGCACCTCAACGAATTAAAAACAACAACAACAGTTCATCTGGTGGAAATTTTTGTTGCATTTTGTATTTTGTTGCAGCAGTGTTAACATTGTGGAAGTACTATTAGCAATGGTCATACTTTGACAAAGTATATAGAGCGATACTGTAAATAATGTGATATCTGACCTACCTGTTAGTTGCCTACAGTGTGGATGTCGGACAAGGACAAAAGAAGTAATTCAAGAGCTGAGCAAAGCTGCTCTACTGGCCTGTTTATAATATTTTACAAGAACGAAGAGGTGTGGAATGATGCACCATAACTTGTTTTTATCTAGAAATTACACGAGTAGTGTCTATACTTCGTTCATTTCTAGCCATATTACCAGGGATATAGTCGAGGCCGGATTTAACCGGCCTTGGCCTTGGCCTCGAACCGATCCATTTGTACAAAGTCTATGGGAAAAATATTTTACCAGCGGCCTCATGACTCGGAACGACCGGCCTCGACTACATCCCTGTATATTACATAATCATATTCAGCTATCTTAAATTGTCCAGCTACTCCTGCTGCTAGTACCCACCTCTTATTGTCAAGGCACTTTAATACGTTCTGGAACAGTTCATACATGCATTGTTTACTCTTTTCTTCCCGTCATTGTGACACATATACCCAATATCCGATTTGTAAATGTATTTGTATATGTATTGAAATGCTATGTATTGCGAATTTGTGTATTACTATTATTAACTGCCAATATTTCAACTAATATTGGACCTGGTGTATACGTTTACATTTCTGTAATAAAGAAGTGATTTCAACAAATATGAATGGCATACCTGTACACCCTGGAACACACAACTCTTCTGACAGTTATCATGTCATCAAAATATGTACAGCTAAATATCGGCACTTGAATTAATGTCCCGCTGACAAAAAGCTATAGCAGCGGTATATGGGTGAAACTGCAATGTTTGCTAATTGCTTTTCACGACTTAAACGCACTTTATGATCGTTTTGAGCTTGAGTTTTGCCAGGGCTTAATTTGTAGACCTCATTAGTGTCACCACGGCATGGAAAATCATGCAACTGATTTCTTAAACTGAAAATATTGTTAAACTATTTTTTTAAAAAAGGATTAGCAATTGTTGCGTATGATTCAAATTCTACTCATACAGAGTGTAGTTAGGTTTAGTCCAGTTCAGTCAGAATATCTGAATGGCACCAACGTTGCGTGAATTTATTTCCATGTAGCTATGTGTATTAGTATTAGTGTACTTCTTTTTTATCATAAATTCAAGGCCAGGTGGTGCCATCAAATAGATGAAATGTGGCCATTACATATATTTCAATACATCACAATTAATCAATATCTTACTGAAATCATATATGTTAAACTTGTTTAACAAAATGTTCATCAACTCCTAACTTGAAGCGATCCATGTTTGGAACATCAGGAAACACGGTTTGGGGCAGAGGATTCCATAGCCTGGCTGTTCTAGGGAAGTAGGAGGAAAGATGAAGCTAAGTGTTGGACTTAGGTATACTGACAGCGTGTGGGGGACTTAGGTATACTGACAGCGTGTGGGGGACTTAATTGCGGATCTTCTGTCTTGGGGACATTAATCTCGTGAGATGACTCCGTTTTGTTTGATATTGATGATTTGAGATGTGTCAAGGTCAATTCACCAACTTCCTCAAGAATTCCACCAAATGCAGCCGGACCATCTGGAACTAAAGAATATTCATTTAGCTATGCATCACCAATAGTCCGTTAGCTGGGCACAAAATCATATGAAGCAATCCTATGGTCAAAATGCTGCACTTTGATACACAATCTGAACACTTCCCTTAGCTTTGCAAAAGCACATTATGGTGGTGTGCTGGATCCGTCTTTCATTCAGTGGGTCCTGGGTTCGCGCCCCACGCCTCGCAAGTTTCTGCCGTAATTATTGTCTTGACTGTAGAAAGAGAGCACGAGCACTGTCTGGGCCCTTATGTAAAATGCTTATCTTGAATGTCAAATGATCAGCTGCAAAATGCTGAGCACGCATCACAATTGAAGATTTCAGCGATTTATAACGAGGCCTATCGATGACAAGTTTGATGAAACACCATCTTGCATAAACTCTCCAAAAATGAGCGGGGCTGTATGACAGTGCTTTGACACATTTCTTTAAAGCTCTTTACCAAATGAAAGAAATTGTTTTATCATTACAGCTGTTAGGTCACGGAAGTCGTGACGGTTCATCCCTGCCGCCCCCCCCCAAAAAACCCCACAAACACACAGACAGACAGTCAGACAATGTCGTCCAAAGTGTGTATACATTGTTAAGACAGTGTGAACACAGTGTGACACTATGTGGATTTGGTGCATTTTCACAGTGTGAAACTGTGAGCACTGTGTAGTCTCAGAGGTAGCACTGTGACGACCCAGTGTTTTTCTATACCGTATGAATTTGGTGCATTTTCACAGAGTGAAACTGTGTTCACATTATGTTCTTTCTGGCAGGGATGGTACATGGTGTCCCTTTAAAGGCCCATTGTCAAGGGGGAATTCAACTACTGACGTAAGAATTAGTCTGAAAAATGAAGGTGTTATTTATAAATATGGATTATTGCTGTGCCGACCGCTCGGGGAAATCTAAAAAAAAAACCCCTCATATAACCAAGGCTGTTTTCATGGCACTGTAGGAAATATGTTGAGAAAACCCCAATTTTAACTTTTGAGGCAAAATTGGATGCCATTCCATTATACCTTGACAGTGGACCCCCTTGAAGACGATTAAATTTCAATGTAACACGCATTCTCCATATACCTCAGCCCAAGATATCTTGATCTTAGTCTCCAATGGGTTAATGACCTCAACATTTTGAGCCGTCCTTCCTCTCTCAACGAGACATTGACCCATTGACAAGCCTGCCGATTACCGTCTTTGCGGTTTACTCCGCTTAAGCCGGACAGTGTGATGAATTATGTATGTAGCTTAGCTTCTTAACAGGCAAAGTGCCGGTGGCAGACACTAGCTGCTTTTACATAGAGGGGAGGGGTTGACTAGAACAGACTACGCGCGCTCTCCCCAGGGAGCACCGGTACGTGTCCGATCAATGTAAAACGAATCAAAACACCGTCCACGTGTACCCCCACCTGAGGCCTGAACTGTTTATCTTTCATCCGATCGGAAAAAAAAACCCATAACGATGGTTATATATCAAATTAGATTAACCCATTCAGTGCTCAACTCAGAAAAAGTATTTGTACACGTTTGGGAGGCATCGTTGCTCAGTGGAATCTCAATTGACCATTTCCAGTAAGAAAAATAGATATATATTGGAAGTGGGAGTGAGGATGGCTGAGTGAATGGATTTTTCCTACACGAAACGCGAACCAACAGTGAGACGAACCTATTTGTTTACATACTGTCATACTACTCATGAACACGTTCTCTCATGATACGCTTTCTACTTCAAATATGCACCTCGAGAACATAATTACTTGCTGTTATGAAGCACAATTCGAGAAGACGGTATGTCAAATAGAGCACGCTTTGTCAGAAAAGGTATTATCACAATACCGATCTCATGGGGTAGTATAAAGAGGGCGGTCGGGAGGGGTTATGTACGACCCACCAACATTACAAAAAGGTCAACCACATTTCTTTTTTTCAGGGCTTCTTTCACAAATAGTGTAAATGAAAGCGTTGGTCAAGTATATATAATCATATCTTATGGTAATATCATATCGCAAAAAGGGTCCATAAAAAAAATATGATCACAGACAGACAGGGGATCGATGTACATTCGAATCACATCTTGTATGTTGATTTCAATTAGTATGGTCCAAGATTCATTATACGACCCACCAAGAAAGCCATCTGGGATAAAACCCTTGATCTGGCATAGCAGCTATTATAACTGGCCACGAACACATGACAAAAGGGCATAACATGATTCTTTTTTTCAAAGTGATTTAATATAGTGTAGGGGACTCAGTACATCCATAGTATGAAACATATGCCAGAACCAAAAAAAAAAATCATAATTAGAAGTGTTCCTTAATTGTTTCGTAATCCCGATATATTAAACGGACACTGAATAAGGCTTTAACGGTGTTGAACAGAAATTACATTTTGCTCAATATCTCCTAAACAACAAAACACAGAAAATGTCAGTTATGCCCTTTTGTGTCATGGGGGGGGGGGGCAGTAATAGAGTTGGATCTATTCAGAGATCGACCCTGGTAATGAGTTCCCAATTCATTGTCGGCTGTGGTGGAAATAGTAAGGCCACTTTTATACCCCATTATCCATACCTCGTCGCTCGGCATACGGACATTAAAGTTGGAAGGACCGTGCTGAGACAGAAACCTCATCGGCACAGATTTAAAGCGCCAGTACTTCAAACATGACTTCAACAGAAAGAGAATGTGAAAGTCTGGTGTTGATACATGGCGCGCTTTCAACAGTATCAACATACGCCAAGCTAACGGATCTCTTTTATGGTGCTGTATGAGCCGCTGTTTGCTGAAGGTAAACTCAAATCATAATTATGGCCATCGATCGCGCAAATTCAAACTTCGGGCTGTGAGGACATATGAGTTTTGTATAATTATCAATGACATAAAGATTTCATAATGACTTTATGTTTCACTTTTCCCGGTTGATCATGTTTACATGTTCTCACGACCGGGGGGGGGGGGGGGTACTTGCTAGTAAAGGTAAGCGGGAGTGCGCCGCCTCCTAATAGGTTGACGTTTTCGAAAAATCCTTAAAACATGGGTATGGTTCGGGAGAAAAAATCCTTGGAACATGGTCATGATTTTAAATTTTACGATTTCTCTAGATATTTTTCGCGCTATTTTAATCGCTAAAAATGGCACAAAAATGCCCGCTTTTCTTTATAAAAAACTTTTAATAATAGTACCGCATTTCCGAGACCAAAAGATCCTATAAAAGGTCGGGTTTTCAAATTTAAGTCCGCACACACTACCCACGTCGAACCAAAATCTGAGTACCACCCCCCCCGGGGTTTCTCACACGTTACCGAGAGCCGGATATATGAAAAACGATATACTACAGCATCTGGTTTTTACTGAAAATCTCTTTTAGAGTTGAAAATATAAGTAGCTCGCATCGGTTTACATCCTCAGTCATTTTATGTAAAAATTCACTGTCTTTGCTTCAAACACGGCAGCAAACTACTGAGTCAGACATTGCTTTTGAGGATTGCTTTTTTTGTTTACAAACAACAACTAACGCAGTTTCAACTGAAGAGTAATCGTCACAGTTGAAATCACCGAGGTATAATTAGCATATGGTCTTTATTGTGTCACACTGACTGTCACACTCAATTGTCGGATCACTTGTTGAGCCTAGACAAGCATGTTTTTGCATAATCTACGAGAATTTCTGTGTATCGCGTGACACCCATAAGCCGCACGGGCCGTGAAAATAGCGTGGCTTAAATAACAGCACAGTGTCAAGGTGATGACGTTCAACAAGCTCCGAAAAAGGTGGTGGGTACAACAGCTCAAATTAAACCTCAGTGCGAGTGTGAAACCCCTGACTTTCTACTGGTGACTTTAAACCACGTAAGGCATTCTGGCCAAATGGTTACAATACTGCTCTATCTTCAGCTGCGGTTTGTATGACGGGAAGATTCAAGGTGCGACTTTTAGTCGCCACTGACACAGATCAAAACTTTACCAAAATAGTATGTTTTCGCGAAGAGCGTTGACGTAAGCTTCAGCACTCTGCATAAGATCCCTCGATAATGAGTTCACCACTCCTACTCCCTGTAGAAAAATTAGAAGATTATTGGAATATTTGCAATGTAACAATTCTTGATATTGTTTAACTTGCATGGAAACTATACAACATACCAGGTATATTAAAATAACTTGTCCATTTGATCTTTAAATAGCTCAACTAACTACTTCAGATAGTCGAAACTGAGAATGAGTTATAAATGACGAGTGAAACGGTTTTTAGAGGTGGTTTGAATAAGATATCATCAATCAGTTTTACGTATATCATGGCTAATTTTTGTAAACTATCAGAGGTTCAGATTTTGCTCAATATGCCAATCCACGTGTATAAAATCTCAAATCACGACTAGAGTGAGCAAGCTGGCATACCAAGAGTTTCATTACGTGAGAATATCGCAGCAGCCATTGTCTATTGCTATACTGTGCTGGGAGACTTAGTCACCATTCTCTACTCACACACCATTGTGATTTCTGTAGCAGCTATTTAAATTTTGTACAGGGGGTGTTGGACACAAGCAAATATGAGCCACGCTAAAAAATAAGGCATCGATACCATAAGAACTGATTAATGAATATCTTATTCAGAAACCACGCTCCAATAAAAACGTTCGCTCTTCAGGTATAACTCGCTCATTTACAGTATTATCTAATGTATATAGTTTTTGAGTTATTAATGATCAAACAATTGACAAGTTTAATTTTAAACATCCAGCTAAGTTATCCAGTCAGAAAAGTGTGATGTTGCGCACCCCTCTTTGTTAGCTTTCAGCGCACGACATATAAAGAAACCCACAGTAATCTTCTCATGCACATGGTACGCACACAGCACAGTTATTGCATGTTGGTTGAAATTAGCCGACTTCATGGTCTTCATATTATCTCAGTCAATATCAAGAGCAAACAATATGCTGTCATTTCTCGCCAGCAACACCGACTATCTCGACACACATTCATATCCCACCACCCACCTCAATCAACTACACACACCACAATCAACGATTCTTCAAGGTTTTGGAAATACAGACGAGAGTTGTTACGTGTTGCAGGTGGTCGAGTAGATATTTTAGAATCAGAGCAGGCACATTAGACACGTGGCGGCAGTGGGCGCAGTTTGGGTTAAGATTTATATTCATGCGGAACGTTGAATGAGAGACGGTTTCGATATCGGGGCAAATTTTGACGGTCATGACTGCATATTTTCTAGCACGACCGTTTCAATATAAGAGGTTTTCTTAAGTGTGAGTGCAATCTTCAGTTAAACTGGACATCTGTCCCAAATCCTCCTATATGAGTATTACGCTAGGAAGGTCAAACAGTTAAATTATGATATCATTCCATGTTAAATTAGCAACCCAGATTTGATTGGAGTTCCATTTCTTGGCCCATACTATTTTCATTTACTTTTGTAGCAAACTCGAAACATAAAGTAATACGACATTTTATAACCTTTAGCCTGAACAAGGCAAACTTAATTACAGAGAAGAAAGGAAGAGAAGAAGAAGAAGAAGAGAAGAAGTATAGAAAGAAGAAAGAGGTGAGAAGAAGAAGAAGAAGCAAGAAAGAAAAAAGAAAAAGTAAAGACAGCAACAACAATAATAACAAGGAAAAGAAAAGGAGAAGATAGAGAAGAGGAAGAAGAAGATAAAAGAAAAAAAAAAGAAAAAGCAAGAAGAAGAAGAAAGAAGAAGAAGAACAGCACACACCCAATAATACAAGGAAAAGAAGGAGAAGATAGAGAGAGGAAAGAAGAAAAAAAGAAAGGAGAGAAAAATGAAGAAGAAGCACAAAGAAGAAGAAGAAGAAGAAGAAACAGTAAATGTATGAAAGAAGAAAAAGAAAGGAGAAAGAAATAGAAGAGGAGAGAAAGAAAAGGGCAGAAGAAGAACAGAACAACAATAATAACGAAGGAAAAGAAGAGAAGATAGAAAAGAGGAAAGA
Source organism: Eucidaris tribuloides (assembly GCA_001188425.1). NCBI lineage: Eukaryota > Metazoa > Echinodermata > Echinoidea > Cidaroida > Cidaridae > Eucidaris > Eucidaris tribuloides. The sequence continues at coordinate 18,360 of JZLH01S0109050.1, read as the reverse complement.
AGAAAAGAAAAAGAAAAAAAAGAAAGAAAAGAAAGAAGAAGAGAAGAAAGATAACAGTAAATGTATGAAAAGAAGAAAAACGAAAAGAAGGAGAAGAAGAAAGAGTAAGAGGTGGAGAAAGAAGAAAACTAGAAAAGAGAAGAAGTTCAAAGAACATTATTTAGAATAAAAGCAACAAGAACAAAAGCCTATGATCAAAAACAATGAAAGTCATTAAATTTTAATGACCACAAATAAAGGTCAAGATCTCATATTTCTACACATGTTCATATCGTAAAAGATTGCACAATTTTGGGGCGTTTATTTCGGATATGTGGTACGGTGATTTTTTACAAATGCAAGAGACCACACAATTTTTATATTTACTTTTGCCGCTGCAGACGGAGAGTGGCTTTCAATCTACTCTACGCGTCATCCAAAAGTGCCACGAGCGGCAAAAACGACCACTACCTGTGTTCAGTGAGGCCCGTTACACGATAACATTGATAGTTGTATGCGGCTCGCGTGAGGCTTTTCAAAATCTGAAATCTTGTGATGCATTTGGGTCAAGGTATCAACTGTAATGTAGTTGTACGAATTTAATGCGGCGAGACATCATATAGGTTGTGTTAGTCACGTTATGTCAAATAAAGATTGTAGGGCAGGACAGGAAGAACTTGTATATAACTCCTGCAGAGTTTTAAAGAATACTCTTTTTCCATTTCATTATAGTGCTTATTGAAAACAGAATGTGGTGCATATCAGGTCGCCCATACGGTCGCCGATAATAAATATGAGACGCTAACTCGTACGCGCATTCCGCTGTTTGGAGGCTCCTTGAGGATTTGTAAGAAAACTCACACCAAAACACACCAATGTAATCAGTGTGATCTACTGTTCGTACAGATCGACTTGCGAAACGAAGTTGACATTGGCGTTATTATTATATGATTTTGGCAAGTACGCCCCCGTCTTTTACTTGTGTGTTTCCCTAAAAGATATAAGATGGTCAAAGAAGTTGAGTATGCGGCTATTTACAAGGAGATATGGCCAGCGAACTTAGCAGAATAACTGTAAGAAAGATTATTGTGTCTTGGCCAACCAAGAGATCGCACGTAGCACTGGCCTTGAGGCCTGACCCTAGTATATCCGATCGTGTGTTAATCGCGGCCGTAGTATATGTAATGCACATTTATCGATAAGCTCCTCCATAAGGCTAGTTTCGACGAGTTTCCTTGGTGCTGATGGAAAATTGAAAGCAGCAAAGACTTAATAATTAACAAAAGATTACACACTTATTGACAGGGCCTGCTGAGGGTGAGTATACACAGATACCAAGCCTATTTAGGCTGTCGTTATCACCATAAAATATGTAACCTAATAAATTCCTCGATAATAACTTCAAACAATAATCGTTTTTTCTTAAAACATAAAAGTTGCTGGCTACAATCTTGCTACGGTTGATTTGTTGTGCATCGTTTATGAGCAAAGCCGTTTAGATTGCTAGTATGCAATATTAATCACTATTACCATATCTTAATCGGCGAATTTGTGATATACTGTAATTGCATCCTTGTGCTGGTGGCTTGGATGTCATGGAATGCAGCATGTCAATTTGTCAAGCAAAGTAAAATTCTTTCAAGATTAACATCCGCTCTGCGTTTCGAGATTCCGAGAGCAAATCAAGAGATACGACATTTTCAACACCTCATATGAAATTGAATAAATATATATGAAAAATATCAATAAAGATGAGAACGGTGAAGGATAAGATCCTGAGAGGGACACTGAGCAAAATATCGTAACAATGTGATTCAAGTATTTTTAGTATTAAAAATTGCCCTCTGTTTGTCGAAGTAACGTCGCCAGCTACAACAAATAATCCGCTTTGACTTGGTTTTTTACCCCCCAGTAATTCCAAATATGTCCTGATTATTTCTGTCTTTGATCATACGTACATGAGTTCCAATGAGACTTAACTCCGAAAGTTTGTACGTATATATAAACATACATAATATACTATTATCATTAAAGTCGACTTATTCTAGTATGAACTATGAGTGAAACTAAATACAAATAGTGACACGTTAAAATAACCATATAGATATTACTTACTTTACTGGACTCATGAGCAGATTCATAATAATACTCAAAATTGTCTGTATACTATTGTAAATATTACAATGCTGCATATTCAATGCTTATATTCTGCAGTTGCGCCAAAATCTTCTATGATAGGAAACACACTCTGCAAAGCAACAGACGACTGTTCCTAAAAACATTTTCGAGCACGTTAAAAAGCGCGTCGATTCTTCGTTAGCATATAGTGTAAATATTGTAAGATCAGGCTTTGCTTTGGTTAATGGATTAAGCAAATTCAAATCATTCTCAACCCTTCAGTACAGATTTTAAAAGAATAAATGAGCCTATTATATCGTTGTATTTCTATGCTTGATGTAGTGGTTTATCCCCGATAGGATTTCGTAACGACTCTTTCGAATATTTAGCAATCTGGCTATGCACAACGGAATGCAATGAACAAGCAGCTGGGCGGCACCTGCGGGATTTAAAAACCGGGGGGAGGGGGCAAGAAGAGGGCAAGGGCGTAATGAATGTGACATAGCAAAGGGGGGTGGGGTATCAGTACGCTGTGTTTTCAAAGGAAATATCATGGGGGGGGGCAAGCCTCAACTGTGGGAGGGGGTAAACGCCAGGCCCAGCCCTCCCACGGTGCTGCTACTGATGACAAGGGAGACTTGACCATTCCATATAGCCCAAGCGTTTGATAAAGGATAAGTGTATATTGCATCCGTGATCCATCATGGGATGAGAAAAAAACAAGTTAATCATGTGGACGCGTAACGACTCGAATAATTCTTCAGCTTTTCAAACGCACAGATAAGAAAGGAAAATGCAATTAAATTTTTTTTTTTTTTTTTTTTTTTTGTTTTGTGGTTGTTGACGGTTAAGCGAGTATAAGCCAAAAAAAAAAAAAAAATTGTTTCATGTGTTTGTTGAAAGTTTATACCAGTGTAAAATTGATTATAAAATCTGTATTTCGTATAAAGAGTAAATCAGAGAGCTTGGAACAAAACAGATGCACTCTTAGCTACCTATCACATGATAAGAACTTTGTTTGCCATGCCTAAAAATTAAGCATGTGTAAAACCCTTGGTAATATACATGTGGAAGAAAAATGTCCATCTAAGAACCTTTAGGGCAAATGTATAGGAGCGTAGAAACTCAGTTTTTAGTGAATTATAGTGATCGTTAGCTCTGAATTGAATTTTTGTCTCGTACACACACACTAAGCCGATCGTTGTGTTTTTGTAGTTTTTGTTTCAAATTTCGGGTTATTACTGATCTTCAGATTTGGCACGTTCTTCATACATAGCCTAAGGACATGGGTGATGTTTGCTGTAAAGCGAAGAGGGGTGAGGGGTGCAACTGAGATTCTCTGCTATAATGTGTGGCTATTGTGCATGTACATCAACTTTTACAAAATACAGACCAGATACATCGTTTAAAACGGTAAATTTCCAGCGTGAATTATTTTTCAAATAACACACCTTTTGTGGGTACATGAATAAATATCTCAATTTAAAAGATAAGATTGAGTACTTCAGACAACATCTATTTTTGACATCAGCTCTTCAAAAACCTTCTGTGAAGCTGATAAAATTCTGAAATGTCACCATAGACAGGAGGGAGTAGTTGAAAACAATCAGAACATTTCGTTTTGCCCAAATAATGCTACACCAAATCCCTACTGCTGACAAGAACTAACACAGAAAGCAAAATTTATGTGGCGACTATGTTGTATTGTTAACATAACACACTGGCTGGCAACTGAGGGACTCAGTCTAGTGTTCACCAACTGCAATTCCTCAACTTTTTAATTCCATGTGAAGTGAAAAATTAGTTCCACATTATAATGCAATAGTAATTATAACTCTACTCTGCCTAAACCAATTAAAATGTGAAATTTTGATGAAAGATTTTCCATTTACAATTCTAGTACTGTGTATTCCTCTTTAAGATATATAATTAACAGTGCGCATGTAATATCGCTTTAAAACGGACCCCCACATTAATTAACGGAATTATCATACACATGATAAGAGTGTGGAAAATATTTGTCAGGTTTCATTGATTTAATGAAACATTAGCACAATTTCGGTTGACTATCTCGTTTTCGAAAAAAATGAAACCAATCGGAAACATGGCGAAAGTGTGTTATAAGCAAGCGGGGTTACGAATTAGAACTGAAGAGCAGCCATTCCACCAAAAGTCACGGGCGCTTAACTGTTAATAGAAATATCGAGAAGAGCAGGATTGGCGCATCCGAGGAGATT
>JZLH01S0109028.1:2684-13138 GCA_001188425.1 Eucidaris tribuloides | reverse complement strand
GAGTGACTTGTAGTATATCGACTACATGGCTGACCAACAAAGAACTTGACCTTTGGACGATTGCGACAAGTGACAGAAATTTTCCCCATTCATATTTGGTGGATCTCACGGTAGATGAAATACTCGACGTTACAACACCTTCGCCAGTCATATAATCGACGAGACAAAGAATATGGCTGAAACAAATGGGCGTGTGATACTTTGGTGTGTTCTTCGATCAGTCTCGACGGCTGTTGTGAAAAGTGTGAGCAACATTGACGGCATCGAGATCTGGTTTGAGCCCTATGGGGCGTGTCAGTTCGCACGCCTGGAGCTTGAGAGAAAAGATAATACTGTCCTGCCAATCGAATACAAAGGGAACGAGGATACGTACCGAAGAGCTGCGGAGGTGATGTCGGATACCCTTGGGACAGAGTTCATTGCACAGCGTTTACCGTAAGTTTCGGTTTTGTGGTTATTTATGGAAGGCGAAGTGTTGCAAATAGCCTGCGTAAGCAACACCAAATTCCTGATCAGGGGTTTCATTCTGCACGTGCGGTAGTGTCGCCACGCACGAGGAGAGAAAAATTCCTATTCAGAGGTTTCTCTATGCATGTGCAGAAACTACTGATCAGGGGTTCTGTGTACGTACGGTAACTTTTTCCATGCATGTGCAGACCAACCCCCCCCCCCCCGACCTACAGGTTTCTCTGTGGTCGGGCACTGAGTTTGAACTACTGATCGGGGGGGGGGGTTGTTTCGTGCAGACATTAGATACCATTTATCAGGGGTTTCACTGTGCACGTGTAGAGTTGAGAACACCAGCCTGATCAGAGGTTTTTATCTTCTCGTGCATGGAGAATTATCACACGTGTAATATAAGTGGATTATTGTGTCAAATAGTACAATACACAATGTTCAAAAGACTACTTGACCACTATTGTTGGTGCAAAACAGTTTCAATATAGTTTAAAACTTGTTAAGTGTGACCATTATTTTCGTTGGAAAAAATAAAAAAATCTGATTTAAATCATAAAAATCCGATTTAAATCAAAAAAATCAACAACCCTGCACGTGCACAGAAAACCCCAAACAGTACTTTCAATTCTGCCAGCGCACAGAGAAATGTGACCTTTTCTGTCATTTCAAACCACTCTTGGCACAATTCCGTCACTCCAGACTTTCTTGTGCACGACTTTACAAGCCACTGAGATTTTAAACATACACGAAATTTGACGACCCAATTCACCTCTAGAGACGTCATTATCAGGTCAATTTTCATGTTTTTAATTTCAATTGACAGAAGTCACCTAGATGCACGTTATGAGTGGTAATTAAGTTTGTTTAGAAGGCTTGGATAATTACAAAGTTATGGTCAATCAAGTTTCGGCTACCCCTAAAATTAGGTGCCATTTTAAACCAAGGTCATCTTGTTTGGAGCGTGGCAGACACCCAAAACTACCGATATGCAAATTGCTATCATCCCATTTCATGATCTTTAGACATTATATAGCTATAAGAAAAACACAGTGAGCCTTTGCCCACCTGCTAAGATGGTACCAAATTTTGCTCTGGTCCATGGACTTTTCACGAACGCAAGAAGAAGGCGGAATGATTCAGGAAAGCGCAGAGCAGATGCGGATCTACAGTGGCGACCGAAAGTGTCGTTACGTTTCAAACGCGTTCGCAGAAACGCGTTCCTTGAAAAGATATTCAAACGCGACGAAACGCAAATCCATCATACCAAATGCGTGTCTTGCGTTTATTGGAACGAAATTCGTTTCTGGGATCGCGTTTGCACGCGTTCGGAACGTGACGATACTTTCGGTCGCCACTGTATATAGGTGAGTGCGCGAAGCCACTGCGGACACTTCTGGTCAAGACACGGAACGGTTCGATTGATTCTCGGGACACTCCCAGGTATGTCAGCAGTCAATACGCAAAAATTCGAAAGTCGGTCCCAGCCTCCTAGGTAACAATTTTGCCGAAATGACATAATTTGCTTCCACAAAACTTCCCAATCTTTTCCGCGTATTTAGTGGACACCAACCTGAAGGCATGGAGAGACCGATCTAATAGCGAAGCTGAATTTCATTTTGCGGGGATGAGTTTTTAAACGATATAATGGGCAAGACACATTCACCGAGGTAGTGAATCTGGAGGAGGGTTTCGTGAGTCAAATATGTTTACAAGAGCCAACAATTCATCAACTTTGACCGGTGAATTCGTGAAAATGCCAGTAGTCATGATAAGTACTCAGTGTTTAATATAAGCATTATTTGTGTTTGTATTTTCAATCAACTTGCAGCTATTCTCGGACGACGCAGGCCCTGGAGAGTTCCATCAGTAGATACGTTTTCTTAAAGGACCACTCGATGGCAATGCCAAATGCTGTTTCTCGAGACTATCTTCCCAAGGGCTACAAGCACACATTCCTTATTCGTCACCCTGTATTAGTGTACCACTCTTACCGTAGGGCAATGTACAACCAAATGCTTAAGGCCGGCGAATTACACGGAGATATGGATGAAAAGAATTTGACCTCGCGAAGGTGACCAAATACAGCACCTGGGTGGTACTTCCAATTTTCCTGCGAGTTGTGGCAACACGTTCGGCAAAACATCGATCCAAATCCCATCGTGATCGATTCCAGTGACCTCCTCGCCAAGCCGAGTGAGCTGCTGCCGAAGTATTGCGAAGCTGTGGGTTTGCCGTACTCGGAATCTCTGCTCACCTGGGACTCATCTGTCGAATCCACCAAGGCTTGGAAACTTCCGGGGGATAACATGGTTCGTGATTTAGCAGCCTTCATCGGGACCGCCATGAGCAGTACGGGGTTTTCATCACCACGAAAACCCCTCCCACGTGACCAATTGACCGATGACGTAATAAAATTAGTAGATGCAGCTATGCCGTTTTATCAAGAGATGTATGAACAAAGAATAAAAGTGTAATAAAGAAGTAAAGGATACTGGAAATGCAATAATTTATTTCTAAAAGATGATCATTTCGGGGAAATGACAAAAACCTTAATAAAACAAATAATATTGATGTATTCAGCAAACGAATTTGTTGCTAATGAGATTATTTTTGAAACACACAATTTTCAACATTATAGATTAATTTTAACTCTTTATTTGTCGTGTTTTTAAAGTGAACTTTAGGTTCAATTCAGGTTTCTTATTCCATTTGCCATTTTTGCACAATAAGCACACTTCTTTTATGCATAGGCGTGAATGACTTGCTGGGCCTGTGAGAAGGGTATTGTATCAAACAAGAGGATTAAGAGAGATTAGTAAACCCGTACTCATTGTCTCAGTGCATTTAATGATATTCGCAAATTGGCGAAGGAAGACAAAGGTAAAATGATGAACTATCAATGTTTGACACATTTTTACTGGTATTTACGGGAGAAATTAATTGTTTATATGCATCCATGAAGCAAAAGAAAGGTACTTCTTCTTGGTGTTCTGCCATCCATTTCTTTTCTCTGCCTACCTCTTCATTAGCCCATACGTCTAGTCACCCTTCAGAACAGACACCATCCCAGTTCTCGGTCTTCCTCTCCACCTTTTACCATTAATTTCTCCCTCTATAACATCTCTCAGCTGATGTGTCCCCTGAAAATGTATCCTAACCCGTTTTCGTCCGTCCTCTGATGGTCTCCCGCAAGTTCCTTTCCTCATGTACTCTTCTTAATACTTCATCGTTAGTTATTCGGCCTTTCTCCAAATTATTCCTTCCATTCTTCTCGATAACCACATTTCTAGGCTCTGAAGCATCCCCTCTTCTGCTTTCCTGGAAGTCCATGTTTCAGATCCGTACAGCGCCGCACTCCAAACCAAACATTAAAAGTCTCTTCTTTAAATTTTCGTTTAATACTTTTTGCTGTCAGAAGCCTGCTTTGTTTGTGAATGCCTTCTTGGCAAGCGTTGTCCTAGTTTTAATTTCTCTGGTGCCGTATGCATCTGTAGAGATGATACTTAAAAGGTAAGTGACGTGTTTAACCTATTCCAGTTCTTTTCTGTTTAATTTTGATATTTAAATCACCCCTCTCTAAGCTTGTCAGCTTCATTACTTTTGTTTTAGCGACATTTATTTTCATTCCGAAGTCTTCCCCCGCTATAACAAGTGAGTCCATTAGCTGTTGGAGCCCTATGATCGCCTTATCATCAGCAAACCAAACACAATTGACTGTTCCACCTCCCACAGTGATTCCATCTTTCATATGCCCAAATTAAAGGCTTCCTGAATCATTGCTTCTGCATACACATTGAAGGGAATGAGTGCAAGTGACAGCCTTGTCGAATTCCTCTTCCCATGATTCCAGCATGGGTCTCTCTTGTACCTCCATGATTCCAGGTTCAGAGTCTCCTTGTGCTGTTCTTATGCCCACTGTCTGTCCCATGTGCAAGTTCCTAATGAGGCGCCTATATCCTTTCAGTCTACTCAAAGAGACTTAACACATCCAATAGTTTGACCCAGTTCACTCTATCAAACGCTTTCTCCTAGTCTGCGAATCAACTGCTTACCTCTTTCTCTACTTCTAGGCTACGTGCAAAGATGGTCCTCAAAACCGGGTGCCGAGTCCAGCTCGAAATCCAAACTGATCATATCCCAGAAAACTTTAAACTTTCTCAACCATTCTCCTTATGATGATACGAAGAGTTATATTTGATACATGACATATCAGACTTATTGTGCGGAAGTCAGAGCATTTTATGGCGTTTGTTTTTTAGGATCATGATTGTCCTAAGAAGTCTTCAGACCTGTTCCCAGTTTCATAGATATCTAAACAAAGTCTTTCCCGTTCTTTTCCCATATGTCCATCTAAGTTCTTTAAAAAGTTCTATCGGCAATTCATATATTCCACATGCTCTTTTATCCTTTATTTCCTCAATGGCCTTATGAATTTCAAAGCTTAGAAAAGTGGACCCATATCATCTTGATCTACCATCTCTTCACTTTGCTTCATTGCATCCTTCGCTCTATCCATCTATCCACCTCCTTTGAATACCTCCTTTGAATGCCATGAAGAAAAAGAAAATGTATTGATTCTGAATGAAGCTTCAAACAAAAATTGTTGAACTATAAAGAAACCCTGCTACATACCAAGACCAGGAAAAACATTTGGGGGAATTAATAATAGTTGCTAAGAGGAATTAGATATAAAAAATAGAAGGCGATGTTACGTTAGAAAGTTATATGGGTGGAATTTTTAGATTACTCATCTAATCCGGTGTGTTGGCTCAGTTGGTAGAGCGTCCGCCTCACAACCGGGAGGTCGGGGTTCGAGCCCGACTGCGTCAGACCAAAAGACGTTAAAAGATGGGAGTTGCTGCTACCCTGTTTGGCGTTCAACGATTTTTAGGGATAGAGCAACGTCGATCTGGCGCTGCTCAGTAGCTGCCGGGCCCACGATCAATTGGGCAAAATGAATTTTCGGAATTTTCGGAAGATTTCTATTTGTAATGTCTGTCTATTTCGAATAAATATGGATGATGATGATGATGATGATGATGATGATGATGATGATGATGATGATGATGATTATTATTATTATTATTATTATTATTATTAATTTTTTTTCTACGATTAGAAAAAAACACAACTTAGGAAATGAGATGAACATATTTTATCCAAACTGTATCGGTTTTACTCAAATTTGTTTGGAAGTAGACCGAAAGACGTTTTGGAGTGGAATGAAAGTTTGATACACCAAGTATAGATGTACAAACACTTTTCACGGGGTCCTTGAATTTCTCTAATTATACATAGTCAAAAAACTTATAAAATATGTTCTACAAATAAACCCTTATTGTACTGCGAATAGAATTATAAAGATTATCTCGTTATTAATTGATGAAAAACAGAAATGTTTTATACTAGGAAAATATATTGGAGAATTCATACGATTGTCATAAAATATCTTACTGTATACTAAATGCCCAGTTATTCCACATTGTCTATTCCTGATTGATTTCGAAAAGGCATTCAACTTAATTTCTTACCATTTTATCATGCAGTGTTCGACTTTATTGTTTATTTCGACAATTTTATCAAGTCTCGGGTAAAGCTCTTTAATAAAAAAAAACTGCTCTTCTGTACTAGTATATGGACAGTTTACAGACAGATTTAAATTTGAAAGGGTACGTCGTTAAAGCGAACCCCTTCCTTCTCTGTGTAGATATAACAAGTATGTTAGTAAAAAAAAGTAATAACATAAATGGTTTAAGAATCAATAGGCCTAATGTTCAATACAGAATTCAATATACCGACGATACCGTCCTAAGTGTAGACTGATCTAGTAAAGACCTGCGTGATGTAATGGGAATTTTTGATATTTTGTTTTTTCTGAATCAATTCTAAACAAAACACAAAACTGTTTACCGGGTAAAAGTGCTCATTATCTGGAACTTGGAAATACTGTGTGTTCTTTGCAAGAAAAAAAAAATGTCACGAAAATATCACAAAACATAAAGAATATTTAAAAATACAGGCCGTTATACATATTTCATATATCACAAGATACTTCTTTTGCATATATGGTGACCTTCAAATTTAACAAAAACATCTCCCAATTTTTCTTTTGACTTTGTGTATGAATATGTGATTGTAATGGCTTTTGAGTAATATTTCAAGAATTATGAAACATTAAAACGTATATTCAAGTCATACATTTATACTATGATATTTATACTCTTCCTTAGTGATCAAATGTGTTCTTATGATCTAATCAGAGGCCACACCCTAAGATCCTTGCCCAAGTTCCCGGCCCCAAGGAGCCGATCGCTGCGAAAATTCGCAGGCATCTCAGACATGGTGCAAAAAGATAGACTGCGCTATTAATTTTTACAAAAATATTAAATATAGGCCTATTATATATTAATTTCATTAATTAAGCTTCTTATATATGATTTTTGGTGCTACAACTTATGTATTTCATTGTTTCATGAAATCCTATTTATTCTATTGTTTTTTTTATTTTTGTGTATTTCATTTGTCGGTTTTTCAGTTTAGTTGAGTACCTCATTTGCAACAATATTTCTTTTCAATAAATGACATACAAAGCCAAACTAAAGGGCCAAGAATACTGATTACAGCCAAAATTGGAATGAAATCACTTTACCACTGGTTTTGTAGACAAAATGGGAGAAATCTCACTTTTGAAGTTTACATCTGGTCACAAGAGGTCACGTGACTCGGTAATGGACTGTAAACGTTTTGTAAACGTGATGTGAAAATATCAGTAAGGCTTCTAAGAAAAGACTCATGAAGTCGCGCGGCGCAAGGGGCTGCGGTTTAATGTGCGCGGTGAAATTAGTCGGGGGCGTACAAGCTCCCCCCCCCCGCAGTTAGGGTTAATAAATCCTAAATTTCACATAAAAGTTGTACTTATGACTGCTCTTACTAAATACCTTTACCTTGGTTACAAAGAAAATCACACAAAAATCACCAGAATGGGGTGTAAAATAACAAGGTATGAAAATATTCGACGTGAAATCGTAGTTTTCGTTCCTCGTTGGGACCCACTGGGCCCAAATCAGTTATTAGGGCGGCACCAATATTGGGCCAATTTTTATAAAAAGGGGTCAAAACGTCGGGACTGCAACCTCCATTAAATAAAGTGATTCCTTAAGCTTTTCGAGACATTACCTTTTTTTTTTTATAGCCCACCATTATTGGGAATTTCCCTTTAATGTCTGATAAGACTGATAAACATATTTGTTACATATATCTTGCCATCTTTTAGTCAAGGTCAAACGACAATAGACATACACTGACCTTTGACTAAAGACGACCCGTCACGAACACGTACATAAAAAAGTTTATACACATTCGAATTCATGTACACCGTACGTATCGTTACAGCACTTAGTGCTAAGAATACTCAACGAGGTAAAGAATATGGCTGAAGTCAATAGACGTGTAATACTATGGGGTGTTCCCCGTTCTGTATCAACGGCTTTTATCAAGAGTGTTAGCAACATTGGCGACATCGAGATCTGGTTCGAGCCCTATGGCTTCGGCGAGTACGCACGATTGGAACTTGAGAGAAAAGATAACGCCGACCTACCAATCGAATATGAAGGAAACGAAGAAACGTACAAGAGAGCAGCGGCGTTATTGTCGAATGTATTTGGGACAAAGATCATTGCAGAGCGTCTACCGTAAGTTTTGGTTTTATGGTTACTCTATCCGGTGCATAATAACACTAATATGAGGGCAGCATGACCGACATAGTTTTGCTATCCAATTACCCATGCAGTGTATAACGAGATCCGTGCCATGGATCAACTAATGGATTTCGAATTTCAACTTGTAATGTGATTTTTTTTTCTCATGTACTTACGCGGATAATTTTCGCAATGTAATGTTTCCTACAAATTTGGCCTACTAACTTATTGGTCTAACCTGGGTGAAGGTAGGGGAAGTGATCCAACATTTAGCGGGGTTGCCAAATGCTGTTTCTCGAGAATATCTTCCCAAGGGCTACAAGCACACATTCCTTATTCGTCACCCTGTATTAGTGTACCACTCTTACCGTAGGGCAATGTACAACCAAATGCTTAAGGCCGGCGAATTACACGGAGATATGATGGATGAAAAGAAATTTGACCTCGCGAAGGTGACCAAAATAACAGCACCTGGGTGGTACTTCCAATTTTCCTGCGAGTTGTGGCAACACGTTCGGCAAAACATCGATCCAAGTCCCATTGTGATCGATTCCAGTGACCTCCTCGCGAAGCCGAGTGAGCTGCTGCCGAAGTATTGCGAAGCTGTGGGTTTGCCGTACTCGGAATCTCTGCTCACCTTGGGACTCCATTCTATCGAAGTCCGCCAAAGCTTGGAAACTTCCGGGGGATAATATTCTTCATGATTTAGTAAACTTCCTCGGGACCGCCATGAGCAGCACCGGGTTTTTACCACCACACGATCCCCTCCCACGCGAGCAATTAACAGATGACGTTATAAAATTAGTAGACGCAGCTATGCCGTTTTATCAAGAAATGTACGAACACAGAATAAAAGTGTAAATCTAATAGACTTTGTCATGATTCGATGGATAGTACGGAGCTAGTAAACATGATAACAATTGAATTGGTGCAAATATCTAAAAGAATAGTCCACGGACAGGTGTCAACATTTTGATTTTGCTAAAGTAAAGTATGTAAAAGTATGAAGAGAAATACAGTAATTAGAAAACTCAACTAATTCCAGCGCATTGCAAACCGTGGTACCCAAATTTTCGGTCGCGGCAGTTGGTGTTGGGAGTACTCGTAGATTTTCACTTTTTAAAGCACTAAATAATCATTTTGAAATACAATTTTTGTCAGGGCTTCAGTGGCGTAGCCAAGGGGGGCGGGAGGGGGGGGCGATGGGGGCGGTCGCCCCCCTAAGATTTGGCCCCCCCATAAAACCCCTGATGTGAAGCTGCCGCCTTCATTTCCTTTTTTTTCTTACTGTTGAAATATCTACAACAATATACATCAGGCGCAGATTTAGATATATATATTTTCATAAGCGTGGTAACAAAATATGTCAAAATTTCCGGCGCGCTTCGCGCGCAAAATTGCATCCTACAGGTTAACAATTTTTCATGCAGATCGCGACGCAAAATTGAATACTAGTATGAGAAGAAGAAGAAGAAGAAGAAGAAGAAAAAAGAAGAAGAAGAAGAAAAAGAAAAAGAAGAAGAAGAAGAATGAAACATTTTTGTATATACCGCATAACACAAAAGTTGGAAAGTTACACTGCTAATGGCAAGTTATGCATGAACAAACAATTAAAACTTGGGGCGAGTTTAAATAGCGTAGGTGTACACACAGTAAGTCTATGGGAGAAAATTGAATTGAATTGAATATATTTATTTCCACTTTCAGTTAAAAACAAAATACAAAGAAATATATGCAAATTGACAACCACAAATACATGAACAAACCCAATACGTATACATAAACAAAATAGCATAGCAACTGGAAAAAAAAACAGTCACATCATGAAACTGATAGTGGTGGAGGCAACATAGGTCATTGACCTTTCATGAAAGACTCCAAAGTTACATTGATAAATTATACTGTAAAGAACGTAACACAAAGCAAGAACAAAATGTGCAGGCAGGCAAGATTTGGCAAGATAAGATTCACAGTTTACGCAGTTCAATTTTATATTTTCTTTTAAAGGCAGATAATGATGAAGAATTTTTGATGTTTACTGACATATCATTCCAGATTTTGGGTCCGATAAATTTAATAGAATCACGAGAAACTTTGTATTTTAATGAAGAAATATGGAGATTTTGTGCTTGCCTTGTGTTATGTGAATGAATTTTAGAATTAGATACAAAGTAATTGTTGAAAATAGACGGCAATAACTTGTTTACATGCATAAACATGAAAGACGCCACCTGTAGTTTATATAAATTGGGGAATTTTAGAAGATTTAATTTATGAAAAAGTGGGTCACTGGGTACT
>JZLH01S0109013.1:6845-37731 GCA_001188425.1 Eucidaris tribuloides | reverse complement strand
ACCTAACACCCCGGCCGAAAGGACTTCGCGTTTTGCGCTCGTGATGCGCGCTTTGCGCGCATGGCCATGAGACTTCACATTAGGATATTTCCTTTGGACACCCATTAATTTTTTTGGACACCCATTAATTTTTTTTGGACACCCAATTTTGAAATGCTGGCTAAAGCCCTGTTGTTCGCCAATACCTTTAATAGGAAGCAGCATGACTGCTTTCACTGTTTTTTTTTACCCAAAAAGGAAATGATTCTTCAGTATGTATTTTTATTTGTGCATGTGTCATAAGTTCAGAATGGGCTATCATGCATTTCCAGGTGGTTTATCATGTCAATTTTCTGATGTTATGCTGTACATGTGGAAGGGGAATCCCATTAATAATTTTCTGGGTACTGTGTATTTAGAGAGTATATGACATGATAATACCAGAATACATACATATACCCTGTATGTTATCAGTTTTTTACCTTGATTTTATTGCTTTATCTATAGATGTCAATAATAATATTGATGATGATGCAGCCGATGACAACAAAAATAAGAACAACAAAAATTCATAACTACTAACTACTACTGCCTCTATGTACATGTACTACTACTAACCACCACCAGTGCTGGTACTACTACTGCTACTACTACAGTAACTACTACTACTTACATGTTACTACTACTACTACTACTACTACTACTACTACTACTACTACTACTACTACTACTACTACTACTACTACTACTACTACTACTACTATTACTGCTACTACTACCACCACCCCCACTGCTACTACTACCAAATTTGGTCATTTTCAAACAATCATTTTCAACAATTTGAGAGACTTAAGGGCTCATATCTTCCCACATGGAGGTTATGAATGGATGATGACTACATTACCATGTTAGGTAGGAATGTAGGACTGGCATGTGTCATTACCAGTTTGATTTGAATTCTACAATTGGAAAAATAATTATGATTAAAAAACGTGCGTGAGTGACACAACAAATTTTGGACATGGGTGTCTGACCATTATCGGTTATGGTAGGATTTGTGTCAAAGTAGTTCTCCAAGAGTACCATGAGTCCTAAAACATGTGCATAATTGGATTACCTATCAAACATACAGTCACAGTTAACCATTCCCTCTCTCTGGCAAATGGTCCCCCCTTACATGTCGTGTGTGACACGACAAAATGCAATAATACCACTGTGTTACGACATATGATAAATTATTTTATGTAATTTTCATGAAAAATTATCATCTAAGATATCTAGTTTCAAAAAATATTGAAGCCTATTGATTTCTTGCAAGTTTTTATTTTCACCCTCGTGTCCACTTTTGTTTGAAAATGGCCCATTACTACTACCATTATTACTACTACCTCTACTACTACTACCACTACTACTACTACTACTACTACTACCACTACTACTACTACCACTACTACTACTACCACTACTACTATTACTACTGCTACACTTTTACAACTATTACATGATGCTGCTTATTTCGTCTGATGGACCAAAACTGTACGGCTTGGCATCCCATAACAATGTTTCCAGTTTAAAAAATCGGAGCTACATGATTCCCCATGCTAGAAGTGTCTCTGATACAGTCTAAAAATGAAGCTCTGAAAAAAATGCAGTTTAAAATGATCATTAAGTGCTTTAAAAAAGTGAAAATCATTGAGAGTCTATTCCAGCTTTTCCCCATAGACTACTGTGTTGCAGAATTTCCTATCAGCTGAGAATGATTAATGTGCCAATTTGTATGTGCACACATTGTACTAGTGACAGCATAACTGTTGGAACTTTTGTGTGCTAGAGTGTTTATTTGTCCATTCAAACACTGTCAGATATGTCAGATAGCAAAGTTTGACAATTTTTTAAATGGGGCTTCCACAATGTTATATAGTATCTTTAACTGTAAATCATATTTTTTTCTGTTAAACCCAAATTTACAGCATGCCAGCGTGGAGAAGAATGGGGAGCGTTTCATGACGCCGGAAGACTTCATCAGGGGGTACCTCAACATGCAGCCGGAGAGGAACTACAATCCAGACACCTTGAAACTCCTGGCAGGGGTCGCCGATCAAACAAAAGATGGGTGAGCAAATTCAGCATTGCCTGTCCGACTCCTCAGGCGTGTATTTTCTTAATTTATTTAAACAGGCGTTAAAAACTAAGCCTCAATGAAATTCTTGTGAGCCAAAACTACAGTACTTCCATAGTTGTATGGAGCCATTGGGACCTGTTACTTTGCAGTGGGTTGCTCGGGGTAGGTAAAGACCCACAAAGTGGTAGGAAATTTTTTTTACTTTAGATGAATATTTGTTTTGGGGGAATCTTTTGTAATTCTTTGTTCTTATTTACATTATCAAAGGAGCAAAATACCTTTGAGTTGCCCATAAAACAGAAATGAACGTATTACCCAGTGATTATGAAAGAACCCAATTTTCCTTCTCTTATCCAGGGTAGGTAAATTGACTCATGTTTGGTGTATTAGCAGAGGTCAACTTTAGTCCATCTCTAAGAAGCAGAAACAAGGTTAAACCACAAAAACCTGCTTTGAAGTTTGTCTACTATCAAGGCCGTTATTCATAGTCATTTATCCTGTCTCATGTTCAGAGTATTTTTAGTGAGTTTTACCAAAAAGGGCAGACCATATATATTTTTTTCCAGTGTGTTGATATGTGCATGTGCAGATGGAATATCCTAGGCTTGAATGGGGAGGGAAGGGTGGACTTATATGTTTAATTTGACAGGAGTTTCAGGCTGGAGCTAAAAAAAAACCACCCATGTGTCCTATTTTCAGTGTTATTTGTAAGGGTCAAATAAGTACACTTAAGTACCCTTAAAATTACCCTCTTCCCCCATCCGTGCCCGCTCATTGACAGATGTGGCGTCTCTTGCCTCAATATGCTCAATATTCTCGATGCACATGTTGTGCACAGATTTCAAATTAGAGTTTAGATACCTTATATAAATACATTACTACAATTGTCTAGGTGAGAATTAAGTAGGCTTTATAGGATTCCCACATTTTAATCCGACATTCTGGCCTCACCCAGGTGATGTGGGAATTGTGATGGGTGGTACGAAAATCAAAAACTCAAATGATTTATAATGAATTTTTAATGTGCATTTGAATATGTTAACATTGCAAAATGTGCCTTAGAGTATATTTGAATAGTTTTTGTGCTTCACAAATTTTATATTATTGTTATTATTATTCTGTTGTTCTTGTCTCCTTGTTCAGCTTGATTTCTTTCATAGAGTTCCAGGCGTTTGAGGCCATGTTGTGCTCCCCTGATGCTCTCCATATGGTAGCCTTTCAGCTCTTCGACACCAATGGATCCGGATTTGTATCATTCAGTAAGCTGGAAATGTGCTTAAAACATTTTGTTTGAAGATTGTGTGTATGATTTGTAGTGTTGCACGACTAAGTCGCAAAAAGTCGTAGTCGCGACTGCCTACACGGAGTCGCGACTCCGACTATCAGAGCGCAATAGTCGACTTTTTATCACAAGTTAATTTGTATTAAAAACTGAGTCAAAAGACGTAAAAATTGAACAGAACTACCAATCATTGTGTCATGGCAAATGGTGGCATTGTGTATGTGTACGGCTGCTTGATCTTTTGACTCTTTATTCTTTTCCTTGACGTTTTTCATTGTGAATCGGCCCTAATCTATCATCAAACAGAACTGCCAAAATGTACTTGGATCAGCCTATAATCGTGCAATGCTTTCATACATGTGTTGCCGTATACGTGGCACTCACTGCGACTCCGACTGCAACACCCATGCACCCCACACCACCAATTTTGAACATACGATCGTCGACTAATAGTCGGAGTTGCGACTATTGGTGGGCGACTAGTCGACTCTCTAAAATGCTGAAGTTGTGCAACACTAATGATTTGCATACCCAAAATGAACTTATTGACTAAGTATAAGCGAAAATCATTTGTAGTGCAACTATACATGTAAATCACATAAATCTGCTCCTCGCACAAAAACCTTGAGGATGGAAAGTCAGGTTTTGTGAAAATAAATGCTCAATAGAATTTAGACAGAGTGCACCGATGTAACATCACTCACTGAATTTATTTATTTTTTATTTTTGACATTTGTTAAACTAGTGTGACTGCCAAACCTGATTTGTGTATCATCTCGTGAAAACTGAATAGCTGCTGATCAAAGTTTACAAGGGTAAAAACACTGGTGCAGTTGGATGATTATCAAGCAATCTTTACTACGGTCAGATGCTATCAAATTTAAAATTAGTAGGTGAAGGATACATCCAGTGTCTGAAACCTACACTACCATTACAAAATACAACTTGAGCATGGCAATTTCAAATGATTTACTATTTGTATTTCAAAAACCTTACATCGTATGAATTCCAAATTGTGGTCACTGCTTTTTTATGCACCTGTCTTTTTAGTTCCAGGATCAAATCTGAGCAAACAAATGGTTTGGTGTGCAAATGAAAAAAAACAACAAAAAACACAGCCTTTTAGGCAATGTGTGCTTAAGAGAATGCATGACATATGCTCTGGTGACGAAGGATCACTTCCCTTACATATTACTATAGTATCATTATTATTCTTTTATCTTGATGAAGGACTTTTGTTTGAGTATCTGACATCCCTTTAAAGTAGCTGTAGACTTATCAGTGTCTTTCATCCATCCATCCGTTTTAAATCTCTGGAGTGAATGCCTTAAAGTGATATTAGCAGTTTAACATTAATTTATAAAAGTGTGGTTTAAATTATAGGTGCAATCATTACAAATATCGATTGCTTTGAATTAGTAGAATGAGTATACTTTCCGGCTAAAAAATCATTTTCAGGCAAAAAAAAATCTTTTTGATTTCAATGATTCATTCCTGATAATCCTCAGTTACTTTATTGTTGAACCACCAAGGTGGAGTTTGACTAGGGATCATTAGTGGCATCCCTATGTCCGTCCACCTGTCCATCTGTCTGTAATACCAACGAAACTCGAATAACTTTGTGACCATTTGCCAGTTGTAACCAAACTAGGATTGTAAATGCCAATACAGGGACCTCAATGTTATTTGGGGGTCAAAGGTCATGTATTTAGGTCAAAAGTCAAATTAGGTCAAATGTTAAAATTTACCGTCCGTTCTCTGTCTGGTTTTTTTTTTCCGTACCGCTATCGTCTTGAAATTAACACAGTGTGTTTTTTCTTTCTTTTCTCTTGTCAGATGAATTCAAGAATGTCTTCAGTGCCACGGAAGTTTTCCAACAGATCCAGTTCAACTTTGATTCTCGTTTCATCAAACTCCACTTCGGTGAGGAAAAGAAGAAGGAGCTTAGCTTTGTGGAATTTACACAATTCCTCCATGTAAGTTTTCTGTGGAAAGAAAGTTATGTAACAAGGCTACGTAAAGTAATAGCAGAGAGCAAATTGGATCAGAATACCCCGATTAGTAGTTCTTCTAGTGGGCAAGCTAGTTGGATATAGTATCATTGAACTACTCTAAGATGCGTCTTTATCATATAAAAATCACTTTTAGTGCATTTCAGTTGTGGTCTTAAAAATGCCAGGAATTGGAATTACATGTAGTATAACAGGTTAACACAGTTAACAAAAATAGAAAATGCACAAGGAAGAAGAATTGCATATACTATTACAGTTTAGCACAGTGAGTTGATGACATGTGTCAAAATTCAAGTGTGCATTTGGAATTTGTGCTTGAAATAGTGACTGGAAAGAAATCTGGGGTTCCAGTTCTGAGTCAACTGGACAGGCATCATGAAAGGTATATTCTAAACCCAGGTGAAGATTTTTTCATAGTCCCCACCGAAAAAAATTTGCAAGGGGACTATGAAATGGGCTCCATGTGTGTGTGTGTGTGTGTGTGTGTGTGTGTGTGTGTGTGTGTGTGTGTGTGTGTGTGTGTGTGTGTGTGTGTGTGTGTGTCTGTCTGTCTGTCTGTCTGTCAGGGTTCAAAATGTTAATTTACTACTGCTCTGCATTTCTTCACTAATTTTGATTCCAATTGCTCAAACTGATAAAGCTCGGTTAGGGCTTCCAATCTTTTACACAGAATTTTAGAATTATGATAATTCATGTAATTTGTTCAAAATCAGTGAAAAATGAACACAAAAATGCCACTTCTGTATTTCTTGCTGGATTTTGATTTTTGCTTACTTTATGTGATAGGGCTTGGTGGGGGCTTTTAGTCTTCTACACAGAATGTTGAAATTGAAATTATGCAAATTTATGCAAATATAATTCAATTTTTTTTTTTAGAAATGCACTAAAATGGGCTTGTTTATCACTACCAATTTTGATTCTGTTTGTATTATCAGTTGGTAGATGTTGAATTGGAAATTCCCTTGAACTTGACAGAAACTTAATTATGTTTTAATCTACACCTTTCAGAATTTTGAGCCATCCCAAAGACATGTGTATTATGCATTGTGTACATATTCACTTGTTGATCTTTCCTAGAACCTACAAGAGGAGCATGCGAGACAGGCCTTCATCAGCATGGACAAGAACAAAGTTGGTATGATCACCGCCCTGGACTTCCGCCGGATTATGACCACGATTCTGGGACACATGCTTACCAATTATGTTCAGGACAATCTTGTCTCGGTAGGTGTTGTAAAATTTGAATTTGAATTGATTTGATTTGATTGATTAATTCTGCATGGCAATATAATACAAAATTCAAATACAATACAAACGATAATTGTACGATCATAGCAAATACACAATAGGAATAATTAAAGCCCAAGTTTAGTTTTGGGGATTTTTTGTTATTTGAAAGCTTTATGCCCCAAAGTCATAACCCTGCAATAATAGATTTTGAATGTCTTTAGTTTTTGTCTCGCCTGCGTAGCGGAGCGAGACATAGGTATCACTATTTCCAGTGTCGGCGTAGGCGTAGGTGTCAGCGTAGGCGTAGTCGTCAACAATTGTGTTGTACACACAATAACTTTCTATAGCTTCGAGATAGGATCACCAAATTCATACCATAGGTCCATCTCTTAAGGCACAGGTCAAGTTCGAATATGAGTCGAATTTGAATAAGGTCTAAGGTCAAAGGTCAATGAACTTTCCATGACTGCCACTGTGCTATGTTGTACACACAATAACTTTCTATACCTTTGAGGTAGGATTGTCAAATTCATACAAGAGGTCCATCTCTTGAAGGTGCAGGTCAACTTCGAATGTGAGTTGAATTTGATAAAGGTCAAAGGTCAAAGGTCAATGAACTTTCCATGACTGGCACTGTGCTGTGTTGTACACACAAATACTTTCTATAGCTTCGAGGTGGGATCACCAAATACATACAGGAGGTCCATCTCTTGAAGGCGCAGATCAAGCTCGAATATGAGTCGAATTTGAATAAGGTCAAAGGTCATTGAACATTCAATGACTGCCTGCGTAGCGGGGCGAGACATAGGTATCACTATTTCCGGCATAGGCGTCGGTGTAGGCGTCGGCGTAGGCGTCGTCAACAATTGTGTTGTACACACAATAACTTTCTATAGCTTCGAGGTGGGATCACCAAATTCATACCAGAGGTCCATTTTTGAAGGCGCAGGTCAAGTTTGAATATGAGTCGAATTTGAATAAGGTCAAAGGTCAAAGGTCAATGAACTTTCCATGACTGGCACTGTGCATGGGAATAATTATAGCTTCATAGTATCAACGGCATTCTTAGTGTTATCTGATTTCCTAGGGATAAAGTAGGCCTATACCATTATTGCGTATATAAACTGTCAGAACCACAATTCACCCCCTAAACTGCTGACAGCCTCAGAAGTCATATAACATAGTTTTGACATGCAGTCTCTTCATGACTGCGATATGCAGGCAAGACAACGCTTGGCGTTTGCCTTGTTTTTAATTAGTTAATCGAAAATCTCGGGGGTCCCCTCGAGATTCTTCATTAATTAATAGAAAAAAAAAAACTGAAGACATTCAGAATCTATTATTGCAGGGTTAAGACTTTGGGGCATAAAGCTTTCAAATAACAAAAAATTCCCAAAACAAAACTTGGGCTTTTACATAATTAGAAGGATAAATCAGAGACCATGCAGAAGGACACCCTATAAGCGTGCTTAACATTTGGGGCCTCTTATAGTACAAACTAAAACAACTACAATAACTACAATAAGTACCCTCGTGATGCAAAGAAAGAAAGGGATAGCGGGAAAGTGTGGGACAGAATAAAATAGGCTAGGGAAAAAAAGTATTGAATAAATTATGAGAAAGGTCCTCGTTCAGCATTCTGTGATACAATGAAAACATGTATACATGAATATTCAAGATAGTGCGAGAGCACAGCAACTGATGACCTAAATACTACGGCAAGTATGGTTGGCTGGGAATAAATAAAATTTAATTGTTTAATTTCACTATTTTCCATTCAACAATAGAACAGTGAAAAGCAACGTATGATGAATCATTTTTAACATAATAGTCTGTAACAATTTGTAGGTGAACAGATTATTGAAACTAATAAGCATTCATTAGATCATTGTATGTACAATTATCACATGGAATTGATGGAAAATACTGGCGGTCCTTATTATAAGGAAATCGCGATGAAGATAGAGATCACATACTGCAGAAACAGATTTAATTTAGTAATTGAAAGATAAAATGATCTCACCCGGGTATATGTACACAACTGAAAGGGTGGGAGAAGGCCAGGGTCATCAATGAAATGAAGGGTTCAACTACAAGGAGTGGGAAAATGCACTTAAAATGATGATGATGATGGTGGTGATGATGATGATGATAATAATGACAGTGACAACAATGATGGCTGTGGTGGTGGTTGTAAAATAAAGGCAAATGAAGGAAAAGTTATAAATTGAAGGGAAAATGGGAACGCCAATAAGCCTGACCGTTTTACGATGTAAAAGTGCCCAGAAATACAAAAGCATGTAATCTTAGAGTCCATTCTGCTAGCGATGCCACATTTTAATAATAATAATAATAATAGTGAATTCTTGTATAGCGCACATTCCACCAATAAAAGATGCTCATGGCGCATTAGAAACAACAACATTTATACAAAGAAAAGCAACGAAAACACAAACATAAATGCAATTTACGGATAAGTATGTTGTGAAAAATTAAAAGGTGTTATACTAAATTAAAGAGGTGAGTTTTCAGATTTGATTTAAATACTTGTACAGATTTTGCTTGACGTAGGGGGATAGGGAGATTATTCCAGAGTGTAGGGCCTGTGTGTGAGAAAGAACGCTCCCCCCAATTTCGTTTGACTCGAGGTACCTGTAGAATTTGTGAGTTTGAGGATCGGAGAGTTCGTGGAGGGGTGTAGATATTTAGGGTGTGTTGTAGGTAAACGGGCAGTTGAGTGTAATGTATGGTACACAAGGAGGAGAATCTTAAATATTATGCGTTTATCAACAGGGAGCCAGTGAAGAGAGCGAAGGATTGGGGTAATGTGGGTGGTTTTCTTGGTGTAGGTGAGTAATCTGGCAGCACAATTTTGTAGACGTTGCAGTTAGTATAACGTAAAGGATGCAGTGTTTATTACTTTCAACCTATAGTACTTAATTTGTAAGCTCCTTTTAAGAATGGGGTATTTCAATACTCTTGTGTATGCTATTGAAATCTTCATCACGTTTATCATCATCATCTTCATTTTGTCTTTATCCTCAGCTGCATCATTGTCATCCTCATCGCCATCTGTATCTTCTAATTCTTCGTTGTCTTCTTCATCATTATCTTCATCTTCTGTATCATCTTTACCATATCATGTTCTTTTTTTATCATCTTCTGCATCTTCTTTTTTTTTGTCTCCTTCCCCTTCATCAGTTTCCTTGTCATCTTCAAATCTTCTTTGTCATCATTTTTCACAAAATCTTCATTGTCCTCATCGGTTTCATCATCCTCTTCACATTTTCATCTTCTTTGTGATCTCCGGCATCATCTGCTTCATCATTCCCATCTTCTTCTTATTTTCTCACAAGCATGATCATGTTCTTCATGGTGTTCATCTTGATCATCTTCATGTCAATATCCTGTTACCTTATTGGTATGACCTAGACGTCATATTTATTACCGCACATCTTCCTTAGTCCTGTACCATGTTATAGTGATTGAATTCCTGACTGTAGTTATTATTTCATTATTCTATTCATTTATTATTATTTATTATTTTCATTCTCAGGTTGCTGGTGGGGAAACTAAACATCTTGTCAGCTTTCCCTACTTCAATGCCTTCAACAGCTTGCTCAAAAACATGGAACTAATGCAGAAAATCTATGACAAAATTACTAATGGGTCACATCATCAGCCAGTACGAAGGGTGAGAATTCTATTGTTGATGCTTTCCCCAGCATCATACCGTTATACCAGCTATAACCAGGTTTTACCAGTGTGTGGAAAACATGTTTTTTTGGCCCCAAAGTGTGCCAAAGGCATTCTTTGCAAATAATTTTGTTACCTGTAGTTGTACAATATATTTTTGTTTTATAAAAAGAAATGTGCAGATGAAAAAAGGAATTATTGTTCACATTTTGTCACTTTTTATTTCAGTCAAAGACCTGAAATCTGAGCAGTGGTGATACATTTTATCCACTTGTGCAAATTTATGTCCCTGCTGGGCCCAGTATTGTAGCTGGGAACTCCTGACGTCAGCAGATTTATTTGATAACTTGTCATCATGACACTGATGAGATTCATTCTGCTGAAAGGGTAGTAATGATATTTTATGGGGATGTAAAATTTTGATATACTTTCTTGAAATAGACCGTGTTGAATATGACATATCTTCAAATTAAAGTGATAGGCTAACATTGTGGAGCTTCAATTTAAAAAATTGTCAAACTTTGATATCTGAGCTACATAGTAGTGTTCAAATGGACAAATAAACACCCTAGAATACAAAAGTTTGGAAAGTTACACTGCCAATGGCAAGTTATACATGAATAAACAATAAAACTTGGGGCGAGTTTTATTAACCTAGGTGTACACACAGTAAATCTATGGGAGGAAATGGGCAAGTGAATCTGGTCAACTTACGATTTTCACTTAGGTAAATTACATGATTGGGGGTAGTCCTGAACTTGGGCTGAAACTACTCTAGAATCAAGTAAACTATGCAAGGATTCTCCTGTGAAAATCTTGTAGTCAAACGTTGACTCATTCTAAAATAACTAATTTCAATATCCCTCGTGGCAGGCAAACCTCCTGTGTGGCTCTCTATTGGTCTTATTTTTATCGTGCCCCTATAGAATTAAAATACTATTATGTTCATGCTTGATTTTCTTTAAGTAAACAAATTAAAGACAAATCTTTCCAGCTGGGAGTTTTACTCCAGCTGGTGTATAGTTGGCATATATTTCAACTCATTTGGTTCTTGAGGCATTTTGAAGTGTTCCCAATCCTGTCACTAACCTTTAAGAACAAGTGAACTCCTGCAAATTAAGCAGTTGCCAGTGAGATTCTAAAAATGCCTTAAAGGTATTTGCTAACATTTACCACAGTTCTGAGCTACATGATTCCCCATGCTACCATTGTCTTTGATAAGGTCTAAAAATGACGCCCTGAAAAAATTGTATTTCAAAATGATTATTTAGTGCTTTAAAAAAGTGAAAATCGTAAGTTGATCGGATTCACCTGCCCATTTTCTCCCATAGACTTACTGTGTGTACACCTACCTATTTAAACTCGCCCCGAGTTTTAATTGTTTATTCATGCATAACTTGCCATTGGCAGTGTAACTTTCCAAACTTTTTTATTCTAAGGTGTTTATTTGTCCATATGAACACTACTAGGTAGTTCAGATATCAAAATTTGAAAAAAAAATTAAATTGAAGCTCCACAATGTTAGCCTATCACTTTAAAGTTAGCATGGGGCACATCCAGTTCCCGTAGCCAATGGGTTAATAACACATAGCCTGGACAACACAGTTTTGAGAGGATAGTTTGGATTCATAAATGCATGGTTATTCTGCCCTGCCGCTTTATCACATTTTTTGTGTGCTTAACCCTAAAAAGACTGGGGAGGGGCCTAAAAGGCCCCCCCCCCTCGACATTTTTTGCGATAAATTTTTAACGCGAGAAGCTATGGCCACGATATTTCATGACTTTTTTCTTTGAAGTCTTGCGCATCTTTTAAGCCCAAATTTGCGACGCCCGGGTACCCGGTTCCGAAATTACGCAACTTTTAGTACTTGCATGTCACACCAAAAATCGCTCAAAAACATGAAATTGTGTGTTATTTCAATGTAAATTGTGTTTTCAGCCTAAATTCATAGATGTATGTTCATTTTTACTTTTACTGATTGAATTTAACTAATTGTAAGCGTTAATGACGAATAAATAAGTATCCCGACAATTTCGCATTTAGAAAAAACAATAAACAAACAAAAAGTCGAAAACAAAGAAATACAAAAGAAATTCCAAATAACAAATAAAATACAAGATAAACATTTGATTCCGATATTTTTTTAATGTACCTCCAATCAGAATCTCGCAAGGAGTCTTTAAACAAAAAATGAGCACTTCAAGGGCTTTACTTAATGATTTACAGCCAAATTCTAATTTCATGCATAAATTAGCATAATTAATTAATTAAAAATAAATTTGACTAATTTTTGAACAATCAAATATACAATTCTGTAGATTATGTCATGGGTGACGTGTGTGTCGACTTTCATTGCGATCGCGCGATCAACGGCCGAGATCTGAAGGGGGGGCCCTTTAGCCCCCCCCCCCCCCCAGTCTTTCCAGCCTCCAAAATACCCCAGTCTTTTTAGGGTTAATACTGGCCACAATTGTGGGCAGATTTCATACAAATTTGCTTTGGAGGTTTGTCATAAGAAAATCAAAACGCATACTGTTTTTAAGCACACTTTTTACTTTTATAGGCAAAGGATGAATCTTGGAAGGCTTGCATGTTTGTGTTCTAAGCTACATTATTTAATAGATTTTCTCCAAATTTTGTTCAGAGTTAAAGTATGGGTAGAAGAAGATACCTATAGGAGAATTCATGTAGGGGATACAAGAGTTGCCCAACAACGTACATTTCAAGTTGATTGCACATAATCATAATTTACTATCTCAGATTTGCTAAGCTTGGAAAGGCATGTTTTACATGGTGAGAAAAGGTGTATTCAGAGCTTGTATTTGAAAATATAAATATGAACTACAGCATCTGGGAAATGCAATGAAATCATTCTTTTGCCATTTTTTCATTCCCAGAGGAGTTTCTTCATGCAGCCCAGGAGTACTCTCAGGTCACCCCTATGGAGGTGTCTATTCTTTTCCACTTGTGCTGCATGGATCAGTCAACTGGGTAAGGAGACTTTCATGGGACAACATTCCTTCTAAAATTTCCACACGTTCAGGCATTTTGTGTGTGTCAAAATATATAGAAAGCTCTCAAAAGCATGATGCCATTTTATATTTATCACTGCATAATTTATGCTTGACCAAAGTGACTTTTCTTCCACACCTATCCTCACGAAGCACTTTACGCACAAGGAATTTATGTATACAATTTAAGAAAAAATGAATAAATGAATAAATAAATAAACAAGTAAATAAGCAAATGAACAAATAAATAAATAAGTAAATGAACAAATAAATAAGATAACCGGTATTCAAAATAGTGTCCTGGCTAATGTAAAAGTAAATATGACATATATAATGACACTTTATTTCAACTCTTTCAAGTACTCGTAGTTTACTATTTATTGCAGAGGAATGGTATGGTGCACATATGTTCTAGCTTGACGTGTAGTTTTTGAGCAGAGGTGCAGTATTCGATACACAGTGATACAACATTTTTACACTGATAAAAGGCTAAAACTTTTACCTTTACGTTTGCCGTCTTCATAACAATTGCAGGATCTATACTTTCTTATCAGTGTGGGAGTATTGTCGTAACTTTTGCATTTTTCTCGTCAATGTGTGCTGATAAATGACAGCAGCTTATGTGTGGTTGACAGCAAGTGTGAATATCAGCAGTCAAACATTGCAAAGTTATCCCCACTATAGATCGGAACATGTTGATCATTGTGGTATCAGATGAGAGAGTACTAGAGTAGATCAGTTGTCACACGATGTAGCAAACGAAAAGGGATTGCGACGTTTCGGCTGCAACTGCTAGCCTTCATCAGGCAATGTAGAACGAGCGCCGTGCACGCGTCTTTTATAGCGCTCCGAACATAGCAGCAGCGTCGCGGCGCCAACCAATCACGGGGGCGCTCCCGGTGCGGTTAACGCTCGTGACCGCTATAAAAGACGCGTGCACGGCGCTCGTTCTACATTGCCTGATGAAGGCTAGCAGTTGCAGCCGAAACGTCGCAATCCCTTTTCGTTTACTACATCGTGTGACAACTGATCTACTCTAGTACTCTCTTATCCCCACTATGTGAGCAAGATACCTTTATTTACACAAATCTTTTTTTCCATGGCAGTGGGGAAGACGGTGATACAAGTACAATGGAACTTCCAGTACCAGGGTTAGAGTGTGTATGTGTGTGTATGTGTTGTCGGTTTTCACCCTGAAGATAAATCCGCATGACAGTTGAATAATAACATCTAGTTGTCCGTGAGTTTTGGAAACTCCCCTAACTTGTAACTTCCCAAAGTCTCCATGTGCCGTAACTTAAAAAAGGGGAAAATGATAATACAATGGTTATAACAAACTCAAATTTCATTGTTATATCAAAATTTTGAACTTTGGGACTTAGTGAATTACTTTATTATACCAAGATTTTGGTATGTCAATGTTCTTTATAATGAGAGTCCACTGAACTCTTAATGATAGCAGTCTCCTATCTTGTTAAAATTGATTAACAAATTGAACATGGTTTCGAGTGCCACAGCAAGTATTAAAAATGAAATTATTAATGACAAAATTTTGTTGATAAAGTAGGTTGACCAACGTGTGATACCTGTCGTAAACATAATGGTATCAAATGCTTCAAGATAGTTGACAAAAGCAAGACTATTTTGAGTTATTTGAATCTTAGGGTTGTTATCCAAGTACAGCAATATTGTTTATAATGGCATACTATGATGTTTAAAATGTCAGTTTGCAGATATGACTATATAACTATACATGTATAACTATCAAGGCAATAGGTGGTAAAAGTTTATTTTATAACACAAGTGGAGAATTTTCATTCTTCACTATTTACCAAATTTGTACACTGCCTGGGAAAATTGTGGCTTTGCAGCAAAGGGATAGCTTTCACTGTACAAATTCAAAACAGATTGCTTTACATCAGATGACTTTACATCAAAGAAATTATGTTCACAGTTGAATTTGTGCACTCTGCACAAAATATTGTCACAAAACAAAGCATTGATGATGTTAACATGATGACAACTTACAGTGATTATTATATTGTTCAAGAATCATGTTATATGTATTGAGTGCATTAAAACATTTTTCTTCAAAGTGTAAACGAGCTCTTAAAGTTAGGCAGTTTCTCCCTGATGAAAGTTGCATGAAGGTAGTATAGTTGAAGTTTGTCAGTTTAGTAAAACCATTTAAACCCAATTCTTTGTGTAGATACATGTATCTTTCTGTTTTTGCTGTTGACGAAAGTAACTTGTTTAACTTCTAGAATTATTCTCTATGACAGCTTATCATGTCGTGCAGTTATTAGGAAGATGTTGGTTTACTTAATTAGTATAATATAATGTTTATTTCCCCTCAGATAATAAATAATGTCATGTGGAGATATCAAAACGAGTAGCTTAAATTATGTTCATATTTATTCTTCCAGGATTCTGCCATTCCTTCAGAAATCTGCTGGGTTACGTATATGTTATACATTTTCTTTTTTTCTTGAATGAAATTATATCAAAACACCACCTTGTTAATATTTTCATTATTTCTCTATAAAAGTAATCCATCTACACCTTTGATAAGTGTATATCATGTAAGCTGACACACATACACAGTCACTTATTTACACCCTTCCTTTCCTAATTTTCAAATTTATACCTTTTCTTATTTTGGTCTGCTCCCTTCCTCCCTCCCCCTCCCAACTTAACCCTAAAAATACCGGGCTATTTCTGGTCTACTTATTACCGGGGGGGGGGGGAGCATTATGGCCCCCACCTGAGATCTCGGCCGCAGATCGCGCGATCGCCGCGAAAGTTTGCACGCGCATAGAGCCGGGTGTAAACTACAAGACTGTATAGTAAAATTTTCAAAAAATTGATTTTTTTATATTTTTTAAGTAATTAATTATGCAAATAAGTGTATGAAATTATGTTTTCACCTACATGTATATCTCACTTACAATAGCTAGTAGAATGCTAATTTTTTGGTGAAAATATTCATTTTTGACATTTTCGAACAATTATCTACAAAAAAATTTGCCAAAGCAGAATTCAATTTCTATGTATTTTATTTTTTGTGAATTCTTAATGTATTTCTCTGTTTTTTTGACCTTTTGTTTTTTATTATTTTTTCGATGAACTTTGTCGGGGACATTTTGCGATCATAAACAGCATAAACTTAATCCATTTCAGCCAGTAAAAAGTAAAAAATAATTCATACATTTATGATTTTTGGCTGAAAAACGATTTGGCATTGATTTTGTACTCAAAATCACGTTTTTGAGCAATTTTGGAGTTGCATGCATGTACGAAAACGGTATGTCCAATTTTTTCGAAAATGGTCTTAAATGATGCGCGATACTTGAAAGTAAAAAGCCAGTGAATGGCGCGGTCAAAAAATTTCGCGTGGCGGCGTAATAGCGAAATTTGTCGAGGGGGGGGGCGATTATGACCCCCCCCCCCCCCCGGTATTATTAGGGTTAAAAAGAACATGGTTTTCATATTATTAACATGGAAATAACAGAGTAAAAATATCTATTCCAAGATGTAACTATAATATTTTCTTTTCTAATCAAACAATGCTATGAATCATTTTTATCATACAGCATATCTGTTTTTCATTTTTTTTTCCAAATAGTCGAAACTGTTTGATCCTTTATCTGAAAATATAAAATACACCAAGCTCAATCATTGCTTTGTCTCAGTGCATAAAACTTTGGGACAACATCTAGTTCATATCACAGTCAGTGAATGGGAATAAAAACCTGAATGGAATGGGAAATTTTGAAACATAACCTCTGAGATTCTGAACTTCCCATAGAGGTAACACATCCGATTCCGGTAGCCAACGGGTTAAATCACTTTTGAAAGGAATGCACCGTGAGAAACATGGATGACTTGAACTTGTACGTCCTTCGACCTGCATTTATAGGATGGATTATTTTTTGTGTTAACTACAGTTGCATGTTACAGAGATGGGGTCAGTTGTCTTTGTCAGTTTGTCAGTGTCGTATAGACGACAGAATTTGGTGTTCCTAGGTGTCCATTTTAATCTTTCAAATTATCATCTTATTTACCCAGTTTCTCCCACAAGCACTTGCATGTTAACTCTGACTTTAGAATTGTAAGCTAAAACTGAATATTTATTGAGGTCTGCATATTGCTTTTCTCATGGTGGTGGTCAGAAGAGGTGATCTAACATTTACAAATATTCTACTGGAGTAGTAACAATGATTATATTGATGCCAACAACAATGACAATAATAATTATAATAACGATGATAGAATAATAATAATAACAACAATCATAATCCTAACTATTGTTATTATTACTGTTTTATGCAATATTGGCAGATACTATTGCTTTAAAGTTGTGTTAAACTGTATATGAATTGAAATGACTTACTTGATGAATGATGTATAGAGAGTATATTAACCCAATGGAGACCAAATACAGCCCTGTACGAGTTAACTTGTGTTAGGGCCTGTGGAAAATGTGTGTTATAGTAAAATCATATCGTCTCCAACGGGTTAAACACATCCAAAGGAGGGGCTTCCAAGTGGAAGGTACCAACAAAGAGAGAACATAATCACCAAATCTTTTTATGACATCTTGGAGGATGTTTTTAGAACCCACACTCATGTTTTAAAATTACAAAACACACTGTTCTGCATTTTTGTCATATTAGTTCGTCATTAGTATTCATAAGACTTTTGTTCAAATTCAGAAATGTAATGAGGCTACCTGAACGTCAACCTTGCATTATTGACAACTGTTAAATAATCATATTCATGGCCTGAATGAAGATGACTCAAACTGTGAATTTAAAATGAATAAATAAAAATCTTACATTTCCCACAAGTCGGGTTCTTCCCATGTTTAGGGACAGTGATTTTCCGTTTCAAGAAAAGGCCTTTTCCGTTTCCAAAAATCTGGAATTCCGTTTCAATTTGTCTGAAAAATGGAAATTCCATTTTACCATAGACTTTGTATTCATGAAGAAAAATGACAATTCCGTTTACATAAAACTTGAAACAAATATTTCTCGCTGTTTTTGTGTTTTTGTGTCAACTTTTTCTAATTTTTGTTCTGAGTTTCGTGTTTTTTCCTTTCAAAAAGTAACAATTTGGAGAAAAGGAAGGTTTTCCGTGATTTTCCGTTTGAAAACTCATTTTCCGTTTCAAGTTGTGATTTCCGGAAATTCTGTCCGTTTTCCATTATCGCGGAAAATCACTGTCCCTACATGTTGACAGTGGAAGACTAGTAATTATTGCACACAAGTATCAGATGAATGATATAAAGGGGTAGAGGGTGATATTTTGTAGAATTTAACAGGAAAATGTTAGGTAATTTTTCATTATTTTGCACACCCAATGATTAGTCAATTTGCATGTCAGTGTGAATGAACTGTGGAAATGATTTTGATCGAATACACTAAGTTCACAATGTGCACAAACTGCTAAATGAGAGTGTGCAATATGGTAAAATATCAGTAAGGAAAAATACATAAGAAAACTGGAGACATAAATAGAGAATTCTGCTGAGATCAGACAGAATGTGCTCTACTGAAAATGAAATGTTTTTCAAGACTCATTTATTTTATTCATGAAATATTCCATGGAAAGTTTTCAAAATTCCTGGATAGTTTCCAACCCATTGCAACCATATTTTACCCGTCAAAGAAAATTTTGGAATTCATGCTGTTCTAGATTTTTCTCATCCACAAAAATATGAGGTGCCAGGTACATCACTTCTGAAACTTGTTGCACTATGTGTTAATTAGCTCTAATTGATCATTGCGATATCTCAAAAACCAGTGATTGGATTTCATTCATACTTGCTACCTTGCTACTAGTATACATTGTGTTCTGTATCAGAACAAATGATGGAATTTTGAGGTTTGTAGTTTGAATATCACAGGTCGCTGTATAGTTTGTACAAAAAGTATCTCATTATCTGGTTACTGCAGTAATTTAAGAAAGACGTATTTGTTTAATGTTTATTTATTTATTTATTTATTTATTTATTTATTTAATTCTTATTTATTCATTGTATATGAATGTCCTGTAATGAAAGTATGAAGTGATTGTGGATTAACAGGGTCTTCACTGAGATTTAAAGGCATCATTTAACAGTATTTCCATTTTAAAAATCTGAGAGGCATAATTTTTATGCTATTAATGATAAGGTCTAAGTATAAACCCCCTGGAAAAAAACTGTACTTCAAAATAATCATTTAGTGCTGTAAAAAGGTAAAAAATCTGTGAGTGACGCTTAACCTTTCCGGTTGTCCCCATAGACTACTGTGTTACAATAAAGAGAGCACTAGATGCTCAAATCAATTCAATTTTCAATTCAATTTATTTAAACCAATCATTAACAACAATAACAGGAAACAAATCGCATAATATATACAATGAAATTACAAATAATAAATGAATGAAAGGTTTTGGATCATGTGTGATCTTGCTGCTATGGGGTTTATTTGCCGATTCAAGCACTATCATCTTCATGTAGCTTGGACTTCAAAGTTTGACAATAAAAAAAAACTCACCCCCACAACATTAAACAATGTTATACTCATAAATATTGAGCTAAGTAGCATGCAAGATGAACATGTTTAAATGCATTATGGAAGTCACAGGTAAAGGGTCACATGCCAAATTTTGACAATCCTCTACATTTTATCTTATTGTTTTTGTCTCATTGCCTCTGATTTGAGTAGACCAAAGCGACACAAATCATTGCATGTTTGGGTAGCTGCAGTATTTTCTGAGAATGGGTGGTAATGACAATGTCAGACGCTACTTCAACCCTTGTCCCGAAACTGACATACGTGGTTAGAGTTAAAGCGAGATTTCTTTGGCTTTTAGTCACCATTCCTCAAGTCTGCATTCTAAGAAATGTAAAATTGAAAACTGACCTGAACCCCCCCCCCAACCTTGTCTTTTTGAATTGCATTTAATCTGTATATACTCTGCTAACACATTCATCTTGTTTTAATAATTACATCCAATTAACAAGACGTGTCACATTTATTTTTTGTCGTCAATAGTCGGATCACAATGGACGACCTTCAGAAGGTCACCCCACAGACGGACCTCATCAGTCAGATGCAGGTGTCGCAGCCCAAGGAGAAAGTGGAGCACACCATCTTGATGCAGACACTGGAGAGTGCCTACAGGTTCTTCTTAGGATCCATTGCTGGAGGTAGGGACTACTGATTGATTGATTGATTGATTGATTGATTGATTGATTGATTGATTGATTGATTAATTGAATGGTAGATTTATAGCCTGATAGCTTGATAGCTGGATATATTGACAGTAGATACATGTATATTGATTGAGCACACCGTCTGGGTGTTGACACTGGAGAGCGCCCACAGATTCTTAGGATCCATTGCTGGAAGTAGGGCTATTGATTGATTGATTGATAGATTGCTTGCTATATTGATTGATGATTAATTGATAGATTGAATGATTATTGATTGGTTGATTTGATGATTGATTGATTGATTGATTGATTGATTGATTGATGGCGTGCTTGCTTCATTGATTGATGATTTTATTGATTGATTATTAATTGATTAAATGAGTAAATATTTGAATTATTCATTGGGTGGTTGGATGATTGTCCGATTGATAGATAGATCGATTGATTAATTGATTGAACAATGGATGTAGAGATTGATAAATTGATTGGTTGTTTGATAGGTTGAAAGAATGCTGAAGAAACATTAATTTGCTTCCACAACCCTTCCTAATCTTGTTGACGCTCTGGTGGATGCTAGCCCTGAGGGCAACATTTCTGGCATTGCAGCCTATATATGTTCCACTTGCTACATGTACTTACACGACTAGCGCTTCTATTCCTTTTCAGCCACCGGAGCGACAGCGGTCTACCCCATTGACCTAGTGAAGACCAGGATGCAGAACCAGAGGGGAGGTCAGCTGGTGGGGGAACTCATGTACAAGAACAGCTGGGACTGCTTCAAGAAGGTCATCCGGCATGAAGGATTCTTTGGACTCTATAGAGGTAAGGCCCGTAATGACCAACATGCTGAATTCTGGGGTACCGTTGTAACCCATTATACCACATTGTGTAGTGCCCTCTTGTGTTTTCAAAAATACTGGCCTGGGTACTGTTGTAACCTGATATACCACATTGTGAAGTGCCGTCTTGTGTCTTCAGAAATGATGCCGAGGTTATGTCAGTGCACAACAGAAAGACATAAACTGACTATAAGTGGAGTGAAAATGTGCGAAGTTGTTAGTTTTGTGCCCTTTAGTGTTGTATAAGAACATTTCAGGACACTTTTGCACAAGAAATGTTTTTAAACATTGAGAAGTACTCTATGAACATGACTTTTACACAGTTTTGTAACCCAGGGCACAGTGCTGGAAAATCTTTTTAAAACTAGCCGATTTCTATTTGGCACAGGGCTCAAAATAATATTTTTCTCATATGGGCTCTTTTTACGAATTCCCAATAAACAAGAGCCCCCGTAAAATTTCACACAGAGGCTCTTTTTGTGACAACGGGGGCTATTTTTTTGTCACATAAATTCCCCCCTGAAATATCTTAGTTTAACGTTTCTTATCATGCAAAATCAGTTTTCATCTCAAATGCCAAATAGGAATCTTGCTGATGTGGAAAAATGAGCAAAACATGATATTGTTTATACGTACATGAAATTACTGATCTGGGCCACTTGCCCTGGCATCAGTTGGCAAGTGAATTTTTAACTGCTGAAAAATGCTTGCCTGAATAAAAGTTTTGCTTGCCCGAAGAAAGAACAGAATGTGTGTGTGTGTGTGTGTGTGTATGTGTGTGTGTGTGTGTGTGTGTGTGTGTGTGTGTGTGCGTGTGTGTGTGCGTGCGTGCGTGCGTGCGTGCGTGCGTGCGTGCGTGCGTGCGTGCGTGCGTGCGTGCGTGCGTGCGTGCGTGTGTGTCATTTGAGTTCATTTTCAGACCAGAAACAGGACTACTGAAACTTACAGACAAGCATGTAGCCAGACCGCAAGACAAGCCAGCGAACAGGACATCACACCTGATGATTTTCTGACCCAACAGCTGAGGGGAGAATCAGTGACTTGGTAGTCTATTGAGGCCTGCTTCCAACTGCTCAAAGTTCTCTACTTTTTGACTTAATACCTCTTTAAAAAATAGGTTAGAATTTCAAAAACATAATTTCTTACACTCCTGTGACATTTTTGTGGTTGAATTTATCAATTTGCGTGCAGAAATTTACCAACAATGTCGTAAGTACAGTTGGAAATCCCGATTTTTACCACACCATTTAACACATATGGACTAAAGCAATCACTGAGAAGCTAACTGGCATGAATATGCTGATATCATTACTGCTTGTAAAACATTTTTAAAAATGTGATTTTAAACATTCCACTTACCTTCTCTGCTACTTCCAGTCATTCTTTATTGAAGTGTTTCTGTTATTTTTAAAGTCCTTGCCAGAATTTTTGGTAATCTTTCTTTTCTTTTCTTGATGTAAGATTTATTTTCCGAAATTTGTTGGGAGTGCACTGCGTCTAGCTAGCTAGCTAGTCCAACTCCCACTTCCCGCTTATATACATCTTTTAAAAATCACATTACTAGCAAGAAATTGCAGGATTTTAGCTAGTATTTGCTCTTCAAAAATGACCCTTTATTTCTGTTACTGTTTTTATACACTTGGCAAAAAAAGTTCTTGGACACTTATAAAAGTTAAAATATACCATATAAATTTTCATTAAAGCCAAAGTTTAGTTTTGGGAATTTTTTGTTATTTGAAAGCTTTACGCCCCAAAGTCATAACCCTGCAATAATAGATTCTGAATGTCTTTAGTTTTTGTTTTTTTTATTATATATATATAACTATGTTAACTATATATATATATAACTATATTAACTATATAACTATGTTTTATATTATAGCATCCAAAGGATTAAACAGGCTTTAAGGTTACATGTGTTATACCTCATCTGAAAGAGGCAGACTCTGTTCTTTCAGATGAGGTATAGCTCATATACCTTTTTAACCCTTTGGATGCTATAATGTAAAATATAGCTGAAAATGTTGGGGGTCCCCCCCCCCCGACATTTTTCATTAATTAATTTTTAAAAAAAAACTAAAGACAAAAAGAAGGTTATATGAGCTTATACCCATCTGAAAGAGCAGAGTCTGCTCTTTCAGATGAGGTATAAACACATGCCAACCTTAAAGCCTTTTTAACCCTTTGGATGCTATAATATAAAATAAAGTCGAAATTATAGTCGAGATTTTTCATTAACTAATAAAAAAAAACTAAAGACATTCAGAATCTATTATTGCAGGGTTATGCTTTGGGACATAAAGCTTTTCAAATAACAAAAATCCCCCAAACTAAAACCTTGGGCTTTAAAGGTACATTATTGTACATCAATATGACCAGACATTATTCCACTTCCAGTATGACATGAAGTTAACATGTGAGCATCATGCATGGCTGATTACATGCATTAACAATAGCAAGGTCAGTAAAAAAAATTGCAAGAAATTGAGCCTTCAAATGCTAATGATCAGGTCCATCTTGTAGGCATACATTCAACAATTTCAACAGGTGTTTTATGATTTGATGAAATGGCCTTAGAGATGCATCAAGGGGGCATGAGATACATCATTTGGACATGCACTTTCAAGATGAAGCTGCGACGTTGATGTGCTGCATTCATTCAGAGCCAGGGAGGACAAACTAGATATTGAACTGTTTTTGATTAGTCAAGATACTGAAATTTGACCTTTTTTTTTCATTGATTAATTTTTATTAAAAATTCCAGTGGAATAGTGATGTATTCAAGATGGACAATTTTCTTTTCTTTTCAAAGTGACATTTAACTTTAATTTTTGTCGCTCAATGGATCTTATGCCACATAAACTTTCACAACTGAAAGACTGACTGCTCCACTTCTTGCAATTTTTTTTTAACTGACCTTGCTATTGTTTAATGCATGTAATCAGCCATGCATGACTGCTCACATGTTAACTTCATGTCATACTGGAAGTGGAATACTGTCTGGTCATATTGATATACAATAATGTAACTTTTAATAAATATTTATATGGTATATTTTAACTTTTATAAGTGTCCAAGAACTTTTTTTGCCAAGTGTTTTGTATGGGAAATTGGAGGCTATATTTATTGCTGGCAATAAAGAATTTATTTAGCTGTAAATTTCATGGGGCGATTTTTAAAATTAATCATGTAAACAAAGCTCCCGATAATTTCTGACAGAGGCGATTTTGTAGCTTACGAGGGTGAATCGCCTGCCGCCCCTGTGTATTTTGATTTTTGATCGCTGATTTGGTACCCCAAGGTTCCTTGTGCATCTAATAATGACTGGTAAATATATTATACAATGCTCTTTATTAAATAACTTTATATGTTGAGAATGAAAGTGATGAGTGTAGTGTACCTCACGTGTGAATGAGTGATTGAATAAATTAATGAATTTAGAAAATAAATATAAACAAGCATGTGGAAAATATTTTGAATTTCACACAAATTGTATTCTTCCCCTTTTGAGAAAGAGAGGGCCTAATTATTAGCCCTGAATGTGGTTGGAAATTATATGTCCCTGCATAAATATCATATTGAATTAAAGGGAGTTGATATGTAATAGAATGAGGGAAAAATAGGATATATTCAATTGTTGCACACCCAATGATTAGTCAATTTGCATGTCAGTGTGAATGAACTGTAGTGGAAATGATTTGATCATATCTGCCAAGTTTGCAATGTGCACGAACTGCTAAATGAGGGTATGCAATGTCATATGATAAATATATCAATAAGAAAAATTCATCTTGTAGGTGGATGGGTTGAATGCTGTGAAAAAGACAAAGTCGCAGAAAGAAACGTGGAGTAGAGCACTGATTTTCCTCTGGATGGGCCAACCATTTTCATTCAGACTACAAACCAGTTATTACTTAGTGTCGCTGCCCGGAAAGCAGTAGATGACAGGTTCGAATCCCTCTTTTTCCTGTTTTCTGACATGTTTGTTAAAAGCATAAATCCAGAATTTGCAATCTTAAAAATACAGAGGGCGTCATTTAAGAAATTATTGCATTTGCAATTATTACATTTTACCTCTCTGAATGATTCCTTTTTTCATTCATCAAACATTGCCTGCCTTGGACTATTTACCTATTAAGCAATGTCAGAATTAGGAGCCTGGGTATTTGTTCCAAAGTTCATTGTGTAATTGCTGGCAACCAGGTATAGCCAGATGGTAGTGTCAATCCCCAGAAAGCAGTAGATGACTGGTTTGACTCCCGCTGATTCCTTTTTATGACATTTTTTCAAAATGATAGATCAGCCATTTGTGATCTTAAATGTACAGAGGGCATAATTTTTGTCCCCGCCAAACAAAGTTCACTAGGGTACTATGAAACGGACTTCATACATGTGTGTGTCTGTGTGTGTGTCCATCCGTCCATGTGTGCTCGAAATGTTAAAATTTGCTTCTCTGTCATTTCTAGGCCAATTATGATTTTGATTGGTTTGTCTGATAGGGATTGTTGGGGGCTTCCAAACTTCTACACAGAATTCTGAAATTTATTAATTATGCAAAATGCTACTTATACATTTCACAGTGGATTTTGATTCTGCTTGGTATATCTGAGAGGGCTTGGTGGGGGCTTCCCAAGTTCTACATGGAAATTGTGAAATTCATTAATCATGCAAATTTATGCACAGAATTCTGAAATTCATGAATCTATTCAAATTAATGCAAAATGCTAACTTCAACATTCATGCCATTCCACAGTTCTACACTTTCGGCGAGGACATATATTACGCACCGCATAATTCACTGATTCACTTGTTTAAAACAATAAATTACAGTACAGTGATGACTTCTTTTGTCTCCTCTCAGGTTTGCCTCCCCAGCTGATTGGTGTCGCTCCCGAGAAGGCCATCAAGCTGACAATGAATGATTTTGTCCGAGATAGAGTCAGGAGACCCGATGGCACGATGCCGTTTGTGGGAGAAATGATGGCTGGTGGTTGTGTAAGTTTGGATATTAAACTGTTTCCTTCAAGATTCTGTAATGTCCATAGACTTATCAAATGACACATCTGGTTACCAAAGCCAGTGTGTTAAAAAGAAAAAAAAAATCAGTGCCCCAACAATTTATTTCATTTAATGGGTATGGAGCGTATGATATCTCATATTTCGAGACATGCAATTCATCACTGTTTCAGTGAAAACAAATAATTATTTTCCCCAAAGAAAACTTGCTTAAATCTTGCTCATATCTGTGCAGGCATGGAAAGAGAACAACAAAGTTTCAACTAGGTTTCAAGCAAACAATTGCTTCACACAAGACAAGAATTTAAAGAAAAAAAAATGAATTTAGATTGTTCACCCTGTGATTTATCAATTTGCATGTCAGTGTGATTGAACTTCGGACGATATGATTTCATTATCATTCGTCTGTCGAGTTCAAAATGTGCATAAACTGCTCAATGAGGGTGTGTTAATCTATCAGATGCTTATTGATGTAATTTGGGGTTGCGATTAATATTTAGAGTGTGTAGAGGAAATGTAACTATACAGTGTGTAACTCTAAGTATACCTTCATGTCTGTCCACACCATCACATACAAGATTAAGTGATGGTGGCCTTGCTGAGACAAAACATGTTGCACAAATCTGAGTTCTACAGATAGTCAAATTTCCTAAAATTATGTTGTGTGGAGATTGAGTTGATAGTTAACAATTTTGTGTGACAAGTAGTAACCTTTCAATGACAGGGTTCGCAGGAAACCTGGAAAATGACTTCCCCTTTTTCCCAGTCATGGAATAGGGAAAATCAGGGACCTTTGCTTGTCTAGTGGTGTCTTTAATCTCAGTGTTATATTATCATTTACAGGCTGGAGCATCACAGGTTATGTTCACCAACCCACTGGAAATCGTCAAAATAAGATTGCAGGTCGCCGGTGAGCTCCAAACAGGCCCCAGGGTCAGCGCCATCTCAGTCATGCGAGACCTGGGCTTCTTTGGGCTATACAAGGTGAGAATGAGTAAGCAAATAATTACCATTACTGAAAATGGTTGGACAAACTATCACTTCCGAGACAATCTGGATGTAGCTATCTTTCCAAAGATGATGTATATGTTCAGATTGCCAAGGAAGTGATATTATGTCTTGATGCTATAAACCAAAAGGTGATCAACCCACTCCTGGGTGCACACTACCAGGGATGTTTGATGCATGCGTGTGTGCGTATATTATAGGAACCGCTCATGAAATACGCCTGCTGCCGGCTGCGCTGAGCAACTGATAGGCATTTCACTAAAGCATTTGATAGTTCTGTCACTTCTCTGGAGAGTTGATGGGCGAAACTACACTTTATCACATAACTAACTCTCGACTAATCCAACAGCCAGATTGTTAGTATGTGGAATTTGATTTTCATATATGCTTATCAGTCATATTTCATTTTTTTATTCTGTGCACAGGGTGCAAGAGCATGTTTTCTTCGTGATATACCTTTCTCTGCCATCTACTTCCCCACATACGCTCACCTGAAGAAGTTCTTTGCCGACCGCGATGGCCATAATTCGCCTGGAACACTCTTGCTCTCAGCCACATTGGCAGGTAATGAAATACAGTTCAACCTAGATTATACAGCCATCACTTAAAGGTAAATGACATGATTGGGGGTAGTCCTCAACTTGGGCTGAAACTACTCTAGAATCAAGTAATCTATGCGAGGATTCTCCTGTGAAAGTCTTGTAGTCAAACGTTGACTCATTCTAAAATAAACAATGTCAATATCGCTCGTAGCACAGAAACCTGCTGTGTGGCTCTCTATGGGGCTTATTTTTATCGTCCCCGGTAAAAATTAAGATACTCCTATGTTTATGCTTGATTCTCCTTAAGTAAATAACTTACAGACAAATCCTCCCAGGTGGGTGATCCACTCCTGCTAGTGTATAGTTGGTATATATTTCAACTCATTTGGTTCTTGAGGCATTTTCAAGTGTTCCCAATTATGTCACTAACCTTTAATCGGCTCTCGCTGATATCCAGACAATGGACTAGTCTTTGCCTGTATTTGATACATCTTTATCAGAAGTGTACACAGAAACCTGCTGGTTATCAGGGAATAATAAATGACGTGCTACTTGTGGTCTGTTGCAATTTGTACATGGTGTGTGGGTTGTATATACTATATCTTATGACATGTATTACCTCCCCCCCTATACCATGTTTGTACATTATCTCTCTTATCCCGCCATGTCACTTATCCGGAACGCTGCTGGTCCCAACGTGGCCGGTTAATCGAGGTCGAACTGTAGTGGAGTTTTGTCGATCCAGGTGGAGTGAGACTGAGAAATCCTTAGCAGTGTTCGCCCATCCTTCCTTCAGCCAGTAATGCTTATAAAACTTGAATAGCTTTGCAACAATTTGCCCGTTTGTAACCAAACTTGGATGGTAGACACCTTACAAAGACTGCAATGTTATGTAGGTGTCAAAGGTCATATATGTAGGTCAAATTAAGTCAAATGTTCAAATGTATCTAGAATGATTGTGCGCAAGTAGGACGTGACACATTACGGCTATGGCCTTGTGTAAAAAATGAAACAAGCTGTTCTTACCCCCTTGGGGATGATGGGCTTGTACAGAAGCCCAGCACGTGACACATTCAGAGACGACTGGCTTCCACAGAACCCAAGAAAATGTTCTCACCTTTTCACCAAAACTAAGATTATATTGCCTACAAATCACTCTGTACCATGAAGTTCACATTATGACCTCAAGAAA
The DNA here is from genome assembly GCA_001188425.1 of Eucidaris tribuloides. NCBI lineage: Eukaryota > Metazoa > Echinodermata > Echinoidea > Cidaroida > Cidaridae > Eucidaris > Eucidaris tribuloides. Next base: position 8,597 of record JZLH01S0109013.1, on the reverse strand, counting down.
TGAAGAAAATCATTTTTGGGTGTGAGATGTACTGGGCTTCTGTACAAGCCCATCATCCCCAAAGGGTTAAAAATGTAATATCCCTCTTTATTTTTAATGTAGAATTTCTTAAGTTATTTGAAATGTTTTAGTATAAAGCAGTGCATCTGAAAGGTATTCAAGTGTGTGCTATTCATGCACAATGTTTGAGCTTTTGTGCTTCTGGTTAACCCACTGGATACTAGGAATGAGATATCTTGGGCTGGGGTCTATGGAAAATGCATGTTATATTGAAATCAAATCATTTCCGACAGATAAAAGTGCTTAAATCAAGTGTGATAATGTTAAGGCATCAAGGCTCTAAATCACTGGATCCTCCTTAAAATATAAAGCATAAACTACGATGAAACTTACATCTACAGTGTGTCTAAAGAAAGAATGTGCAAGTGAAAAGCGACATCTTTGGCAATTACAAACTACTTTTGTGACATGATGGTTACGTCAATGCAAGGGCAATATCTCAGCTTTCAAATGCTGTTTGTTTTGTTTAGTTTTTTTGTTTTAATCCAGAGATATGTTTAGTAAATAATGAAAAGGTAAAATCATGAAATAAATGTGCCACTTTTACTACAGTCAATGATAGTATCAGGCCCTCTTCCTGTAAGACTGGCACAATTGTGATATACCCTTTTGTTTTTAAATAAACATATCTCAAAACAAGCAAATTGAACAGAACAAATGTTATTTGAAAGCTAAGACTATGCTCTTGACGTTGATGTAAGCATCATGTCACAAGAGTATTTTCTAATTGCCAAAGAGGGTGCTTTTTGCTTGCACAAGTTTTTTTGAGACATGCTGTGTATTTACAAAAACTATTGACCAGAAAGAGTGATCATGATTACTAATGACCTTTATTTGTCCCCTCCCTTCCCCACCCCACCCCCAGGTGCACCAGCTGCCTATTCTGTCACACCGGCCGACGTCATCAAGACGAGACTGCAGGTGGTAGCCAGGACGGGGCAGACCACATACTCTGGGGTGTTTGACTGTGCAAGAAAAATCTACCGCCAGGAAGGATTCCGCGCATTCTGGAAGGGAGGTCCAGGTATGGTTAACTTTCCACCCTTTTTTTGAGTTTTTGCAATTTTTTGTTTTTTGTTTTTTTAAACCAATTCTAGGGTGTCTGTACTGCTTGATGACTTTTTTGCTTCAGCATCAGCATCGGTAGGTACACAGAAGAAAGGGTAATCTTTCTTACAGTTGATGCAAATTTATATATGGTTTTCTCTTAGTTGTCCTACCGAGATTGATTCTCAGCCATTCTGTGTAAGTGTCATGCGAGTCACACATGCAGTATATCATGAGTCACAAGCCAGGGTATAGATGATTGCTTTACATGATAGGTAAAGCAATCAGCTTCACTATTTTCTTGGTTTTTGACCTATATCCTGGCTTGTGACATATAGCATGTGTGACTCGCGTGACACTCACATGGAATGGCTGTTCTATATTTATGAATGGGCAGAGATAAGGAGCTTGTATTGAGCTCTCATGCAGAATTTTGAAAGTATCAGAAGTAGTTAAATCTGTTAAAAAATATATGAGATACCAAATACAATATAGCTTATCACTCATGTGTTGACTGCTTTCATATTTTTTTTAAACTCTGTTGTATTTGGTGGAAATGCAAAAACGTGCATAATTCCTCTACAAACATTAACATTTTGTTCTTTTCTATTAAGATTACACCAAATTTAAAAACCAAGGGAGCAT
>JZLH01S0109001.1:8503-19697 GCA_001188425.1 Eucidaris tribuloides | reverse complement strand
TTTTGCGCTATCATTGGCATGCGCAAAATGCGCGAAAATGTCCACACCGCAAAATATTCTATGTTTACAGTATTATATTATTTCACAGTTATATCAATTACCCAGTCTGTTGTCATTACCTTGCTGACTTTTGACAATTAAACTCATAATTTTCTTAATCTATGCAAATCACTACGATACTATCATTAAAGGTAATATCAAAATTAAGAGTAGTCCTCAATTTGGGACACAATACTCCCAGGATCAAGTATATGTTTAGATTTCTGCTATGAAAATTTCACAGTCATAAGTTGTACATTATTGTTATCAGAAATTGCTGTGATGGTGAAATTCATTGTGTCATGTAGCTTCCTATGGGATCAACTTCTATCAAGGCCTGAATTAATTCAACACTTCTCAGGTACACAAATTCAAGCCAAATCCTTCCAGCCTGAATATACACTCTAGCCAGTACACATCTTGGTGTATGTTTCAACTTATTCATTTTCTAAGGCATTTTTGACTTCTCCCAATCATGCCACTGCCCTTTAATGGTGAAAATATTTCTGTTGCTCTATCTTTCACCGCTCTGTCGGGTGCAGTTCTTGAAGCTATCCAGCCTAGCCGAACTGGTCTCTCACAGGTCCTCCTACCCCCACAACACTAAACCGAGTTTACAAAACCTCTTTGTGGTGCCCCTAGTGGGGACGTCAACAGTTGTACACAGTTTCAGCCCTTGGAGCCAATATCTTGGCACCAATGGGATGACATGAACCATTTGAAAAACTTTGCATCCCCTTGCTATACAGATGATTCTACCAAATTTGGATAAATTTGAATATTTGTTTTAGTAAACAAGATGAGCTGTGTAAATTGTTAACTTCATGTTTCTTCTAGTTCTTTCTCACTAGTTCAGGTGAGCTAAAGATAGAAGGACCCAATATTCTGATATCCTGTGAAAACATACATGTTGCTCTTCCATTAGCTCTCTCTTTCTCACCTATACGATCTGTTGGGTGCATTTGTACGTGGAAATGCTCAAATTTGGGTAAATTTGAATATTCGTTTTTATAAACAAGATGACAATGTGATTTTGCCTGTTGCAATAGCTCACTTGAGACTTTAGCTGAGGTGAGCTAAAAATAGACAGACATGTGGAAACCTATCATATGTCGCTATTCCTGTAGCTCTGTTTCTTTCTCACCTGTACGATTTGTCGGGTGCACTTGTACGTTGAGATGCTCCAATTCTTGAAGCTGTCCAGCCTGGCCTTGGCAAGACCCGACGAGGACTGGTCTCCCGCTGGTCCTCCACCTGCCACTGAAATGGAGGACCCCGGTGGAGGTGGGCCAAACCTGCCTGATGGACTCGCATCGCCAGGGGACTGCCGGGAGGGCTGGTTGGTGTAGGAGGTGACCGGAGCCCTTGGACCAGCGGCTAGAGAGAGAGATAGATGACATACAAATGTCTGATTATACCACTCATTCAATAAAAGAATAGAAATAGAAATAAAGAAATATGAATAAATACAAAAATATGTTTAGAGTTCGCAGATTAACTTAAATTATTTAAAGGAAGGAAATCTCTTTTGCATCCCTCCAGCAGCACAACGAAACATCAGTCATGCCCTTAGGCTATTTACACGTATGTCTGTGAAATGTAAAGATCAGTAATTACCTACTATTTGGAAAATGTACCCAAAAAATAGCCATTTAGTATATGTTCTATGCTAGGAATTTGTGTCTCTATGGGAAAATTTAATTCAAATTAAAGTCGAACAGTCACTTTAATTCCACTAAAACCGAGATTCTAGCTCCTATAGTTAACTGCAGGTTCACAGATGGTATTTTCTTCTATACCAGTGTATTCACACAATCACAATGTTAACTTTTAGGTGTGCACAATAGATGCTTTGCCTTAAAGGAAATCAAATTATTTGAATCATTCAATTGAAAAAGAAAAATTGACAATTACGTAATTGGTCATGTGACAAAAATGATTGGAAAAAAGTCAAAAACAGAAATAAAGATTCAATTTGTTCATTTAATTTAAACGTTGAAAAGTCAAAGGTTTTAGTGTTATAATGACAGATTGATTCAAATTCTATCAATTGTTCCATTTTCACACTTATGGAGGCAATGTTTAGATTAATTTGTATATCAAAATAAATAAATGAAATGGATTTAAATCATAAATGCATGGATAATAGATAAGAATATTTATAACCAAGCAGGAAAATATAAAGTAACATTACACTGTGAAACTATTCATTTAAATTACAAAACATGTTTGCATGCATAATGTAGTATGTAGATGTACACATTTACACTTACCATCTATGTACACTTTAAAAATGGACACACACACATAGTATAATGTAATAAATGTACAAATTCAATCAAACATACATGTGTAATGTGCATACATGTCATATGATATGTACCATTCACAATTAACAGGGTGCATCTAGACATACAAGTACACTGCACAAATCGTGTCAGCCAGCAAATAAACTTAATAACTTGTATTGACTATACCACAGCTTGTACAACATTGACATGAGCTGAACAACTTTATGTATTACATTCAATGTCTGCAAATGAAAGACAAGAATAATTCAACATTACATGTATTTGCAGTTATCTCAAACTACATGTTCGTAGCATGGTTTACACAGAAATGCAGTATGTACTTTAAATCCATGCACACTTGTACAGGACCAATTTCAACTTGAAATTTACATCAGCAGCATGTCAAACATTTTAGAAAATAAGCCTCAAAACGTGAATGACATAAATTCCTTTTGGTAAATCTCACCGCCAAACCCAACATCGTTGCACATCCAAACTGCCATTATCAATTATCAGTGACTCAGTGTACTGAATTGTGAAGCAGCAGGCCTACGGAGGCTATGGTGTTAGCTCTGTATCAAGTCTAGAGAGTTAACATCAATTTGCTTCCAAAACCATTCACATTTAATGCCCTTCACTCCAAAACCTATGAAATACTTTGCATTTAGTAAGGTCCCGAAAATAGTGTAGCTGGATATTGACGCATGCTCCATCAACTCAAGTTATGCAATTCATACCTGTAGATCTGTGCAGTGTTTGTATATGACCATCGATCCTACTAGGATCCATGATATAACCAACTACATATCACATACCAGTAACCCGCACACATGCAGGGGCACAAATCCAAGGGGGGGGGGGGAGGGGGACATGTCCCCCACGATTTGAAGGTGGAGGACACAATATCAAATGTCCCCCCCTTCAGGAATTTACAGTGTGCATAAGTCTGTGATTGTGGTTTGGCTAGTAATTAGGCAAGTAAAAAAATTTTTGCAGGCAAAAATGGTTTTGGTCGTCGTTGGCCCCCTGTCCCCCGCTTGTAAGAAGTTATTTGGCTAGTAATTTGGCAGTTAAAAAAAAAAATTGAACGGGCAAAAACTGGTTTTGGTCGTCGTCGGCCCCCTGCCCCTGCTTGTCAGAAGTTGTTTGGCTAGTAATTTGGCTAGTACAAAAAAAATTGGCAGGCAGGTTCCTTCATGTGATGCCCCCCCCCCCCCAACACTTTAAAAATGGATTTGCGCCCCCGCACACATGAGAAGCTGATTTATGACTACTTGGTCTTCCTGGGTGGCGATTGGGGGGGGGGCGATTTTCAAAATATAGAAAATCAGGGATGGTTTGAAGTGCAATTCATTTAGGTTGACATTTTTGCCCCCTCCCCAGAGTTTCACCCTCCGTAAGATTTTACCCTGATGCCGCCCCTGGGTCATGCATACACTGGAGGTCATCATCATGACCTACAAGTAAACAGATATCAACTGCAAACAAGGTCAATTGTACCCTTCATTTGTTTCATTACAAAATGATGTTGTCAGCCTTTTTCCTTTTTCATGTACATGTATACTTAAGTCAATTACGTATACGTAATTGACTTAAGTATACAAATACATTCAAGTTCCATGAAAAAAAAATACACCATTGCTTTTGTGAGATATTTCCTTCTGCTTGTACTAGAACATGACCATTTTAAAACAAATCTTCATTTCCCATTTGCTATGTAAATGTCAGTAGATTGAAACATTTATTGTGAAAATGACCAAAAATTTCTCAGACAGAATCACCAAATGGAGAACAGTGGTTACTGCTTAATAGGGTAGGCATTTTGCATAGCATTTTTTACTGATTTAACAGGAGTACCAGGAGTAAATGTCAATAATAAACATAAGAAATGTTATGCCAAATTTTTCCCATTTAAAATGAGTACCAGAGTAAATTTTTATAAAAAAACATAAGAAATGTTATGCCAAATTGTACACATTGAACAGGAGTACCTCTTTAAATGTTACCCGATTAAACAGACACCACTGTATTCTCAATACCAGCAGACAACTATTCAAATCATAAACATGTAAAAAAATAAAAGAACAACACACAACTGATTACAACCTATTTTGATACAGTCATGTACATACACAAACATACACAATAATGGGGCTTCTATAAAAGCACATACATGTGGCAAAATACAACTAGTGCACATGAATAAATCTACCGTAGTGCATGTATTTCAGATGGATTCCCTGAAATCAATGTACATGTACATGTCCAAGTAACACTAACATATAGTGCTGAATGAAATATGACTTGTACAAGGTAATATCGAGTTACTACAGGGACACAGTACGAATGTACATTTGATATTCACTATCGACCACTTGATAAATAGAGGACAGACATTTCTAATATGTACTGGTAATGAGTAGTGCATGTATGGCTCAGGAGTGAATTACCTCAACACAAATTTATTACAGGAAATTGCTTTTGAGGATTGCTGAACAATATCACGTGGAAAGGTACAAAGTTTAGAAAACAATGTACAGTTGTTGTTTTTTACTCCAGAATAAAAATTGAAGCATTGATATAAAGAGCGTAGTAACATAAATTGACATGAAATAAATTTATAATTTGACTCGTATCCCTGGTTAGTATCTATTTGTTATTGCAATGTATAGAAAAGCCTCAGACATTTTGTGTTGCACTTGGTATTTTATTTAAGAACATTAAAATTTGGTGATATTTTGTGAACAAAACACAAAAATAATTCTTCTCTGATTTTTCTCTTATTTAAAGCAATTTGCTGCTATAAGCTTGACTTGTTCTTTATGCCTAGAACTTAAAGTGCCCTCACACATAATACAAAATTAGAATGCTCTTATTTAAGATTACTCATACTAATAACACTAGAAGACCAAGTATAGTTTTGGTAGGCCTAAATGGTTAAAAATGAAATTCTTTGCTAATTTTTATGTACTTTAGATAGACCTATGATCTATCAACGCCCTGAAAATTGCTCGCTCCATTTTTTTTTTTAGAAACTACCTTACTCAAAATGTAAAATTGTTTGGGAGGTCCCACTCCCTCAACATTTCCTATACATGCAGGTAATCCACTATACATGCTACATGCTCTCTGACAATTTAAACATTACAATTTATCCCTATAACCAATTTTCAGTAGGTTGGATGTTATTTTCTGATGTTGAGTGACAATAAAATAACTTGTGAAAGATTGACGACAAACTTCAAAAAGTTGTCTGATCAACAAAAACTATACTTGGGCTTTGAAGAGAAAAGTTTGCCACCCGTTACTACAGATCACACTTTCTGACACTCTTTTGCAAGGCATGCACATCTAGACTTGTTCAATCATACTTTGGAATACATTCACAAAATTACGCGATAAGATAATTTTGTCAATGTAACATACATGTACATTATATGTCAAAACGCCAGTGACAATGTAGGTTAGCAAGACAATACAAGTTTCATTCACAAGTTAGTTTCAAAAAATGAAAAGTATGCCGACTGCTTCATAAAACAAAATACTAGTAACAACATTAGACATAGGCAGCAAATGCAGGCTTTCATTGCAGTCCACATGCAGTATTTCATTCGGCAATCTGAGCACATACAATAACAAACACAGGATCTTTTTGCAGAGGAGGGGTGTGTGGGGTGAATGGGGTGAGTGAGGTGGGGTGTGGGGGTGGGGGGTTGAGCAAAACATTAAGACAGCTGACGATATGTTGACATGTTGCTAACATTAGTTTTCCTTTTGTGGTCGGGAGAGATTGTATTTTTTTCCTCTCTCCATTTTTTTTCTCTACTGCTTCTTTCCATTTTCTTCCAGACTGCTACTCTCGCCCTCTTGTTATCTTATATGTAATTTCCCCGGCCCCCCCCCCCCATTTCCTTTCTATGGAGACAGAAAGGTCGAAGGTCCATTCAGAAACTTGAGATTGAGCACCCAAGGCCATTGACATCAGTGCTCCTTTTAATGTTACAAAAGACAGCAACATTAAGGTTTTTTGTGCAAAATGCTTGAAAATAAAGAACATTAACTAGGGCTGTGCTATATCATTCTGTTAACTGTCAACTCCAACTACTGGAAGAAAAAGATTTATTGAATCATGACTTTGTTTTGAACAACATTTGATTTTTTTTATTCTTGAAGAAAATTGATTATTTAAATGGGCATCAAAATATATGTAAAACTTTTTACCAAAGGATCTCTTCTCAATTTTTGCAACAGTTGTTTTCCAAATCATTGTTGTTTATTCTCATAGTATTTCATTAGCACCCTTCATGACATTTCAACAATTCACTTTGTTTCCTTTGCTCGAGTGATCAAATGAATTTGGATTATGCAGTTACTCAAAAACTGCCCAGAGCCAATTTTAAAAGAGTGTTCATTCATTAGTCATAACAGAAAAGAAATTGTTCTGAGGACAGATACAGCCCTAATCCAACGAGCTCACAACAATGATCACACATGATAATTTACTGATTAACATGACATAACATGTAATGACACAAAATACCTGTACTATTTTTAGGTACAATTTTATTGTTATTTTTTGTCTTTTTATAAGTTTACTTTTACAATTTCTCTCGCTTTTTTTTTTATCTTGATAATGCTTCATTTGAGACCTTGATTAATCATAATTTCCGGAAATAAGTACCAAAATTACATAAAAAATCAGTGCTATTGTGTCATACACATTGACATGAATCAGCATCAATCATGTCTAATTGAGTGCAGGTAGTACATGGACATGTCAGTACAGCTGGGTGGCATTGGGAAGGGGGAAAGAAGGGGGAGAGAAGAAGGAATTCCTGCCGGAAAGAACACAGTAATCACACTGTGATAACAGAGTGAATGCACTGTGACCACTCTGTGTATATGGAACGTTTTTTATAGAGTCACACTGTGATCACACTGTGGTCATAGAGTCCACTTTTTGGTTTTCACAGAGTGATCACACAGTAACCACAGAGTGAACACACTGTGGACAACTAAGTGGATGAGGAACATTTTCACAGAGTCACACTGCGAGCACACCGTGATCACTCTGTATCGAGTCCACTCTGTGTGGTCTCTGTGTGGTCACTGTGTGAATGTTTTGTGATGACTCTCTGGCAGCTCATAACCCTTGATATACCCTTGAGTATTTTCACAGTGAGACATGGAGATAACACTGTGGTCATAAAGTCCACTCTCTGTTCACTGCATGAACACACTGTGATGACTCTCTGTTCTTTCCAGTAGGGATGAAAGGAGAAATGAAGCGGGAAGGGGAACGAAGGGGGAGGGGAATGAAGGGCGAACCCGGAGAAGGGGGAAGGGAGAAACAGGGGCAAAGGAGGAATGAAGGGGAGATGAAGGGGGAAAGGGGAAATGGATGGGAAGCGGGAATGAAGCTGGGGTAAATGAAGGGAGTGTGTGAGTTAGCTTACTTTCAGTGTCTTGGTCTCCACCCTCTGTAAAAATACAAGGCACAGAATATAGACTAGATGAAGAAGAGCATGTTAGTGTGCATGATGTGCTATACAGATCAGTATTGTGACACCCCAAGGGCCCAAGACAAAGTCTAATATCTAATGACAAGGATTAAACACAACACACACACTTGCACACCACCAAACATACACACACACTATACTACATACAAAAACAGATTTTATATCCATATACAATGGGAAGTAATGATAACAGCTACCACATATAAACATCCTTCTGATCCACTCAATGGCATGAAATCATTCACTACAAGATGTTTAAATTTAAGTGCAATCAATTTAGTTCTGGCTGGCCTCTATGTTAACTGTACGTGACCAGGCTTCATACACACGCACACATGGGTAGTGCCTTATACCCTATTTAAGCACACAAGAAGTACAAATTGTCATTGACCTGTTAAATAACAATAGCAACTCCTTCGTCTCCTATGTACCAGAAATTAATGGAAGTTCACCAAGGCATCTTGCTTATACTAAGGAGGCTTACTGTTACTACTATATTGAAGGGGGTGTGGCAGGTCTGTTTAAAGTCGATGTTAACAAAAACTTTCTTAATTTCAGCTTTGTCTCACATCAAGCAATAATTACATACCCACTGACTACCATGGCATTTATCATCAAGCAAGCTCTGGCAGAGAAAATTCTCCTGTCTAAAAAAAACATTATTTTGAAACATCAGTTAGCAAATATGGCTGCTTAATTGTGTTTAGTACTTATGAAATGTATTCACCAAATTGTACTAGAACACCTACCATAGGAATTAGCTAATCTGCTGCCAACTGTTGGATTGGCGTGAACATTAATGGTGGGTGATGGAGCCGTACCCTTCTGGGGGCTGTTCAGGTCCACGCCCGTAAAATTACCTCCACGACTGACGTTGAGCGTTGTGGAGCCCCCTCCCCCTCCTGTCACTGTCGACCCAGGGAGGGGGTTCATGATGCCCGTGCCATCCCGGATCATGTTGTGGAGGTCCTGCTCGAAGGTGTCGTCCAGCTCGTCTTCTGGGTACCCCGCCCCGTTCTCACGATTCATGGTGGTGGTGTTGGCTGGGTCCAGGGTGCTGCAATGATGGGGCTGCCTGTGCACAGGTCAGTACTGTAAGGAAATACAGTCATTTTGGATTTATTGGGCATGTTAAAAGTTGAGTTTTTGCTACAGCTGTATTATTTTGGTTACTTCCAAAATCGGTTAACTTATAATAAAAACCGGGCAGTTTTTGGATTTAACCTAGTAGAAACAATATTTCTTATGCTGAAAAAAATAATAAAATTTTGTTCTTCCATAAATTAATTGAGCCAATCTACACATGTTAACAGTGAAAAGTGTTTTTTGCTTCACAATCACTGCTAATTGGTCTAATATTTAGATACCAGTAACAATGAAATTACATCATACCAAAATTTCCTGGAATAAATCAATCATGTTTCTGTGACAAAGTTACATAAAACAGTTAGCCGAAACTAGTGTTGGAAATCTCGAGACTGGTCTTGGTCCCAGGACCAGTTTGCTTGGTCTTGATCTCGAACCCTCTGGCCTTGCTCTTGGTCTTAGTCTTGAACCCTCTGGCCTTGGTCTTGGCCTTGGTCTCGAATCCTCTGGTTTTAGATTTTCTGCCGAGACCAGCCACTAAAATAGCAATTCTACATAAAATCTTTATGGTCGCTTTGTACATAGTGCCGCAAAAGACATCCTGTATTGCAGTTCAAGTTTTAATGTCATTTGACCTTTTGAAATGACAATTTTTTGCATCGATAGCAGGGGCGGTACCACGTGGGGAGGGGGGATCAGAGGTAACAAATTCCCGCAATTGTTTTCAAAGTAATTAAAATGACGGGAATTTTACTACTTTTACTGAACTTGGCCAAAAATGCTTTTTGCCATCCTTGGCTTTGCCCCCAGCTTGTCAGATGCTGTTTGGCTGGCAGTTTAAATCTTGCACACAATGTGCACCCATCCGAAAAAAGCATCAACCCCCTTGCTACACGCTCCATGCATTTATGTAATTTTAGCACTTTGTCAATTTGCCTTTGCCATTTGCATATATTTAGATCAGTTTGGGAAATATATCAAATCTGCAATGTTTTCATATCATGAGGCGTTGTAATTCCCGAGAGGTCGAGTAGATCTACCTGGACATGGCACGCTAGAACGGGCATTGTACACGCCGGGAAGTATATCGCGCAAAGTTGAGAACAGATCCCCTGGGCACTGCACTGGACGCAGCCTGTATATTTTCCCTCCCATAAATCTGGATTTTTCATGAAAATAACAAATATTTATAATTTCAAAACAATGGTTTTTTGCAGCATGTCCTGAAAAGATAAATTGTCTGGATAGTACTCAAATTCCCACCCTCTAATCTATTTCCCGAATCCAAACTGAGATCTTTAGTTTATAAATAATGCTTCCACTTGTTGTTTTCGCTGAATAATTTATGTTTATCCGTTTATTCACGAGCAAAATTTCACAAATCAAATTTTAGTGTATGAATTACATTCTTTGTTTGTGATTTTTTGTGGCTCATCATACATCATCCATGTCAAGTAAAACTAAGAACAAGGCAGAAAATTACACCCACTCATTATCAATATCAGACAGTCGGGGACACAGCATTCATCATTCATGCACACTTTTCCTTTCAACTTCGCCTTGTTACACACACACACCGGCCGCTGCCGCTGGGTCACTCACATTATTTCATGAGGCATGATTTTGAACATAGTCCACTGAAAACTGGACACATTATCACATCTCTTGACATCACTTAAATTTTATAAAATTCTCAGCTGAGCTATCTACGAGGAAAACGAGTTCAAATACGAAATAATATTTGTTTTACCTGAAATTTCGAAGGCTAGCCGAAGGTGTCCACGTAGGATATTCTTGCAACACATTAGCAAGGTGTACACAAATTTGATACGAGACAGTACTCACACTTTTGTCCGTACTGCCTTCGCTCAGTATGGAGAGCAGATTCTAAAAACGTGATATTTACCAGTCAAAACTGAGTCATGGTGTTAGCCTTCATCAAAGCCTCAATCAAGCCCTGAAATTAGAAAGAATGAAAAGGGGCGGGACCAGACACTTTTTATGAAAAAATATAAATCATCCAAGTCGCATGATTATTATAACTGTCTACAGACTTTGACGGCCAAAATCGGCATAAATTAAATATAAATCATTCCTGAATTTCTGCCTGTCAAAGTCCCTAAGGGTCAAACAGATTAATGGTGGAAAAAAAATATTCCCAGGTACATTCAAGAAATCAAAAAGAGAGAGAGTGTGTGTGTGTGTGAGAGAGAGGACGTGTGTCTGTGTGTGTGTGTGTGTCTGTGTGTCTGTGTG
>JZLH01S0108987.1:2713-13637 GCA_001188425.1 Eucidaris tribuloides | reverse complement strand
ACCCCCCCCCCCCAGGCTAGGGGCAGCCGGCCCTAAAAGCTGCTAAAAGTATGGTAGTTTTTCAAACATTTTGTGTAGATCCAGAAATAGTTTAGCTAAGTCACTTTGTGTGTAGATTCCTCTATATGTGATAAAGTAATACTCCTCATGACAATGCCCAGGGTGGTCCCAGTTGGTTTGGGGAGGGCCCACTGAGAATATTTGACGTGTAAATCATTTTCTTTAAAGCATATGAATGGATTTAAACCGAACTTGGTAGGAATGATCCTTGGGAATCTTTGTGGGAGTGGATAGAGGGTTCCTGAAATGGTACACATGGCACCCTGGGGGACCAGGAGGCAGGACCTATAAGGGCCAAAAGTAGGAAACTTTTTAACCACAAGCCCATTTGTAACCAAACTTGATGGTAGATGTGTAACAGGGACCTCAATGTTATTTGGGGGTCAGTGGTCACATAAGTAATTCAAAGATCAAATGATGACAAGTGATACAATATACATGTACTTGCAATTTTGTACTGGGGATGGTATCAGCCCATTTGTAACTAACCTGTATGGTAGATGCCCTACATGTATATGGACCTCAATGTTGGGGTCAAAGGTCACATAAGTTGGTCAAAGGTCAAATAAGGTCAAATGTTAGCATACTAGGGAAAGACATTTTATGGCTATTGCCAAGTTTTTTCTTTAAAAAATTGATGCTAACATTAACTTAGGGAAAATCAGCTACGACATGGCAAGGGGATGCAAATGTTTTTCAACCGGTTCATGTGGCTTCCTTGGTGCCTAGATATCGGGTTTGAAGGGCCAAATGTACTAATAGATGTTTTCTATATTAGCACCACAGAGAGTTTGTGAGACCTCGGTGTGCGTTGTGCCCCCTGGGGCACTTGTTTATGTGCTCGTGTTTGTGTCTCTGCATGTGCGTGCATGTGTCTGTGTGTGTGTACATGTATGTGTGTGTTTGTGTGGTGTGAGTGTGTGTGTGTGTGTGTGTGTGTGTGTGTGTGTGTGTGTGTGTGTGTGTGTAGTGTGTGTGTGTGTGTGTGTGTGTGTGTGTGTGTGTGTGTGTGTGTGTGTGTGTGTGTGTGTGTGTGTGTGTGTGTGTGTGTGTGTGTGTGTGTGTGTGTGTGTGTGTGTGTGTTGCGTCGGTGTGTGTGTGTGTGCACGCTGGAGTGTTTAAGAGGTTACTCACATCGTAGGAGAAACCCCTACCGTAGGGGACTTTATCTAATCTTTTATTAGTATACGGAATACCTACAGGGAAATGGCTTTCCAAGGGGGAAGTGTTTTCCAGGGCGTCAATTCCATGTTTCGGATTTCGGGGGGGGGGCAAAAGTGAACAAAACATGTCCAAAGATCTCGACGCGTCCTCGCGCGCCAAATTTTAATACCAAATGAGAAAAAAAGTTATGTTTAATTAGTTTTTATTCCATGTTTAATGTTTTTTTATTGGTGCTTTCCAATGCCTTTTTAAACATGTTGCATTGCAATTTATGAATTTTCAAGTGTCAAAATTATTGGGGGCAAATCGATATGTTTGCCCCCCCCCCCCCATATTTTCATGTGTGGAGCAATCGCGCCCCCCCCCCAGGATCGACGCCCTGGGGTTTTCATATGAAACAACATGTTATCGTTGACCATTTTCAACAATATTTTTTAAATCCAGGGGTGGTGCCAGTGTAAAATCCCCGTGATTTTCATTACTTTGAAAACTAAGGGCGTATCGCAATAACGAGAACCGGTAACGGACGGACGCACGACGAACGGATGGAAGGTCACCCGAAAACATGATTCCTCCGGCAACTGCGTTGCGGAGGCATAAAAATGATTTCTTTGCGAGCCATGAAACAACAAATTTCAGAGTTATTCATCGCTTGATGTGGTATAAGGCTGGTAAATAATAGCATTAAAATGTTTCGTGCTGACACACGTATCTTACAGGCATGTATAGGTTGTGGGTATGTATTTACTTTCCCCGGCAGCCCATTTTTGCAAGTCGGCTGCAAGACAAAGGCAGGCATTCATGATTGCTAATATCCTGGCAATATCAGGCGGTCTATAGTTCTGTTTTCATGGTGAATATCTAAGAAAACTGTCATTCTGAGTTAACTTTGATCCAGAAACACCGCATTTCCTCGGTGCCCTTCACCCCTTGAAAGAAATCAGTCGCCTGTCGAACAATGTGTGTGTGTGTGGGGTGGTGATGTTGATCTGGTGTGTGGTGTGTGTGCAGTTTGTGTGTGTGTGTGTGTGTGTGTGTGTGTGTGTGGTGTGTGTGTGGTGTGTGTCGTGTGTGTGTGTGTGTTGTGTGTGTGTGTTGTGTTGTGTGTGTGCGTGGTGTGTGTGTTTATGATTACAATAAACAAAGACGGGACAGGCTGTGTTTTCTACTAATAATAATTGTTTCAAAGTCAAACATTCTCATGCAGTACTTCATCTTGTAAACCTATCAGAGGCACTAATAACTCGAAGAATTATGTTGCTCAGCTAATTGTTAATTGGAAATATTGTTAGACAATTCATTTATTGAAAACGACAAAAGTCGGACAAAGCCATTAACCACTGCACACTAACATATTTAATTCTCTTGTTTCTGTTTACTATGATTGGTAGTTGGCAAGAAAGTACTACTTAAATTCATGTTCAAAATTGCCGTCCAAGTGGTTAGGTTTATGAGGGACGAATGAAGGTTATTCCATTATTTTAGCGCCTTCCACTTCATTTAATCTGATTACCGATATTTTATGCATGAATAATTTGACAACAAATATATTACGTTTGCCTTGAATTTGCGTCATGCTTTTATGACCATGATGACGTATAGTGAAGTTGTATTTAGAAATTGCTGGTAGGGGAGAAGTGGAACATAAACTGAGAGGTGACGAATTCTCGTGCCAACATTTCTTGTTTTTCAACATTACATGCTCATATCTACAGCGTGTCCTAGAAAAAAACTCCCTCTCATAGACCGCAGAATAATTACCAAAATCACGTTTTATACTCAATTAATTTTATATATTCAGAAAGCCCACTTAATTTTGTAGTTTCGGTGAAAATTTCAGAGGTCTCGCTTCATTGGTTTTGAATACACAGGCTATTATGTAACAGCGGTGTTTTGAACTGCTTTCCCAGCCCATTCCAAGTTTGATAATGAAAAATGAAAATGAAATGTACACACAGACATACCATGCATTGTTCTTGTTTTTGTCGTTAAAGTCAAATTCATTCACTTTTTTAAATGGAAACCAATCAAAGTTCAGTTTCACTGGTCGTGTTTGGTTTCACAGAGTGTACTTCACTTATGGTTTGTCCTTCAATGTCCACACTGTAAAAAAATACGGGAAACCGGAAAAATAATTACTGTCATTTTAATGTAATTTTTACGATTTATGGTGAAAACCCATTAAAAAATAAGCGTTTTAGGTGGAAGACCGGTAAAAATTACGATAAATCGTAAAAATTACGGTGGAATTCCTCAGGGCTCAGGCAGCGAGTTGCCACCCATTTCCCGTAAAAACTTTTACGGGGAATGGGTGGCAACTCGCTGCAAGGAATTCCACCGTAATTTGTACGGTTTACCGTAAGTTTTACCAGTCTTCCACCGTAAAACCGTAGGTTTTTACCGTAAACCGTAAAAACTACAGTAAAATAATTATTTTTACGGTTTCCCGTAAAAATACGGGCATTTTTTTTACATTGCAGCTTGTAAACTTTTAGTGAACTCCTGCACATCCTTCCACCCGATTTTCGTTCAGGCTCAGATCGATGCACTGCAAACTTGGAATGGGCTGAAAAGCATTGCTGTTACATACTAGACTGTGTATTCAAAACCAATGAAGCGAGACCAATGAAATTTTCACAAAGTTAGAAAATAAAATGGGCATTCTGTATCTGAACACTGACTTCAGAATGACACTTGATTTGGGATTTGATTTAGCAGTCTATCAGAGGGACATATTGGTTGGGGATATAGTCGGTCCTGGTTCACCCCCAACACTAAAAGAAAGTATACTGAAATGGCAGCTAATATTAGAATTTTTCAAATATCTGCAAAAACTCTAAATTTTAATAATTTAGACACCCATGAACGCTAACATCAAACATAAAGAGCCTGATTACAACAATAATTAATCGTTTCAGATTCAATGCAGAAAATTAAAGTAAAGTGAGAATTTTTAAGTAAAGATTAAACAGGATAGAAAGAATTGTTGGATGCTTATTATACGCTTCCATGCATGTGGATATTCTCTGATACTAAAGGCCTAGTGGGCGATGGGCCTGACCGTTGATTAGTCAATTACATTTTTTTTATTTAGTGTCCCACTATAACGCGTCCCAGTTCTTGCCCCCCCCCCCCATGTAACGATACATTACAGAGTCATGCAGCTGGGTTTCACAATCCCCGACGAGTAGTGAACAGAGACCTGGAGCCTGTTGCATAAACGTTTAACGACACAAATTTCTCTGTTAAATATTAAAACTCCTGCGAGCATAATTATACCACTGATTTTACTATAAGAAAAAAAACCTCCGGTTTTTCCCAGACTGATTAATGTTTTATCCAACAGGCCCCTGAGAACGAATTTCTTTTATAATAAAGGGACACTGTCGCACTCCCAGATCCCATGTCGTGGAATATTCCTCATAAGCTGTTTTAAAGCCACAATTTAATATTGACCACAGTTAAAAATATCTGAGCTACATAATCATCCATGCTTATGTTCTACTTTGATAATGTCTAAAAATGAAAAACGGTGAAGTACCAATACCACTCCGCTCATCCTGGCTTCAGACCATGATTATTTATTTGTTACAAAACTAGTGAACAATCAAATCACCATTATGGTATACCCCATATACTTTATCCACGTTATATACTGTAATCTTTGTACTCTTTCATTCCTTTGCTTGTTCAGTATAGCAAAAACTGTATATACTGTGATTCAGTACTAAGTAATTTAAAGTACCTGTTTGCAATCGATATTTAATAATTCTCTCAATTGTTTGCGATCAATAAATTGCACTGTTTTTATTGTTACAATACTACAACAATATCCGTTAAATTCAACTTACACTTTCCTTCATGTCATGTTGTTATGTTTGTTTATTTTCGTGTTTAGAAATTGACACAAAATATTTGCAATTCGAAGTACATGTATTAACTCATAATACATTATATTGTAGTTAACGTTATACTGCAGTTTTCTTTGAAACTGAGTCAGGCTATTCCTCGTTTCATTCTGTTATCACGTTTATAAAATGGAAAATGTGTTAACCGAAAGGAAACAACATACCGCATCCAAATGGTGTATTGTGGTTTAATTGGTCAGGTGCCTCATATTGTTTTACTGATTTCAAGGTTTTTCGGGGGGGGGGGTTGTTGTTGTTCTTGTAAATCTTAACATGAGGTAAGTTCTATGACCCGTTGTAGAGTCGTCTCGGTGGATTGGTTAAGTCGTTATCCAAGCTACCAATATTTTGTTAATATGTTATTTTAGCAAGTGAGTGCAAAGCCGTTTCGTAAAATGCGCTCGAGGATTTTTGTTGTACACGAAAGAGATGTAATTAGATGATATAATTGGAAATTAGATTTTGATCATTCTTGATATAAGGGGGATTACTTAAGCTTTCTTTCTTTCTCTCTACCATCCTCTCTATCTTTATCAATCTATCCATCCATCCCATGTATTTATCTATCTACTAGGCTATTGATTTATCTATCTGTCTGTCTGTCTATCTATCTATCTATCTATCTATCTATCTATCTATCTATCTATCTATCCATCCATCTATCTATCTATCTGTATGTCTATCCATTTATCGATCGATCTGTCCATCTACCCATCCATCTAGCTATATATCTATTTATCTATCAATCTTTCTGTCTATTAATTATCTATGTTCATTTATCTATCTAGCTCGTATCTTTGTATGTATGTATGTATGTATGTATGTATGTATGTATGTATGTATGTGATGTATCTATCTATTTATTTATTTATCTATCTATCTATCTATCTATCTAACCATCCATCTGTCTATCTCAATCAAGTTAGTCGTAAAGACCTGTAATTATATTTTCTCAACAACATGCCGACATTAGTTGTCATATGCTGCAGTATTATATAAATAAAACAAATAAAAGACAAATAGATGGGCACGGGGGTCGTCGCGCGGGGGAGGTATTGGTAAACCCCCCCCCCCGGCACTTAGGAAGTTATCAGGACATTGCGTTATCTATGTAAGGTAAAATAACAGATTACCTTTTTAATTTTTTTTAGCTTATTGATTTGTTCCTTGTTTGTACACGATAAATTCTTTAGGGTAAATAACGGAGATCTCTTTTCCTTGTTGACTTGTCGTTCGTAAATTCACTAATTATTCTGTTGGGTACCCCCCCCCCCCCCCCCACTTGAAAACGTTCTAGCAATGCACCTGGACAAAATAATTTAGCAGTCCGGACTGAGCACGACACTGAGTTTTAGAAAATATTACTTTGGAGCGGATTTCCGAAAGCATTAAATCTTGATTAACTCAACGGACGCAGATCTACAGTGTGTCTCAAAAAAAATTGTGCAAGTGAAAACCGTCCTCTTTGGCAATTAGAAAATACTCTTGTGACATGATGCTTACGTCAACGTCAAGTGCATAGTCTTAGCTTTCAAATACCGTTAGTTTTGTTTAATTTGCTTGTCTTAATCTTGAGATATGTTAATTTAAATGAGAAAGGGTGAAATCGCAATTGTCCCACTTATACTACAGTGCCGAGTAAAAGTGACACAATTGTGATTCCACCCTTTTATTGTTTACAACATATCTCGAAATTGAAACAAGCAAATTGAACAAAACAAATGGCATTTGAAAGCTAAGATTTTGTCCTTGACGGTGATGTAAGCATAATGTCACTACAGTATTTTCTAATTGCCGAAGAGGGCGCTTTTTACTTGCAGAATTTTTTGAGACATGCTGCATCACGTTTCAAAAAGTTGTTCAAGTGAAAAGCGCCCTCTTTGACATTTAAAGAAATACTGTTATAACACATGTTTACGTTAACATCAAGGGCAAAGTGTTAGCTTTCAAATGCTGTTTGTTCTATTCAATTTGCTCGTTTTGATCTCGAGATATCTTGTAAATAACAAAACGGTGGAATCACAACTGTGTCATTCTTACGGGAAGAGGGCCTGATGCTATATTGACTGTAGTAAAAGTGGCACATTTGTGATTTTACCTGTTCGTTGTTAACTGAACATATCTCAGGATTAAATTAAGCAAACTGAACAGAACAAACGGCATTTGAAAGTCAAGACTATGCCCTTAATGGTGATGTAGCATGACGTCACAAAAATGTTTTTCTCATTACCTAAGAGGGCGCTTTTGACTTGCAAAATTATTTTGAGACACACTGTATAAGACTTTTAAATGCCAAAACAGTAAGCGCCTTTTCAGGCGAGAGATCTGTTTCAAAGACTTCATTTGCAAAAAAAAAAACCTGTCGACGATACCAGATGCTTATTTCACTCTGTCTTCTAACCTTTTTATAGTTTGTAGTAGTAGTAGTACATGTAGTAGTAGTAGTAGTAGTAGTAGTAGTAGTAGTAGTAGTAGTAGTAGTAGTAGTAGTAGTAGTAGTAGTAGTAGTAGTAGTAGTAGTAGTAGTAGTAGTAGTAGTAGTAGTAGTAGTAGTAGTAGTAGTAGTAGTAGTAGTAGTAGTAGTAGTAGTGGTGGTGGTAGTAGTAGTAGTAGTAGTAGTAGTAGTAGTAGTAGTAGTAGTAGTAGTAGTAGTAGTAGTAGTAGTAGTAGTAGTAGTAGTGGTAGTAGTAGTGGTAGTAGTAGTAGTAGTAGTAGTGAGAGTATACACTACTGGCCAAAATTAATTAGCCACCCGACTGAAAACCAATATTTTCTTCTTTTTGTATGTAGAAACAGGGAAATATGTTTGTATGTGTATTCTTTCGTGTCATTTGTGATTCTTATCAACCTAAAAACACATCTGGATGTATTACTGTCAGAAAACTCTTCACCATTTTCGGCATTCTACCTAACAATGGGGACCAGTGAAAATATGGAAATATTAAACCAAAACATGCAACACCGTGTGAGTAAAAAAAAAATCAGAATCCAATAACAAAGGCTTTATTTTTGGTAAAGATAAGTGATGTAGAGTACTCTTGGCCACTCCTTAACATCAATGTATTCAGCTACAGCACAGATGAGAGCAACCAGTTTCAGGTACTGTCCATTACATTACATCATAGCGATTTCGGATAATTGAGAGAGAATTAAGGTAGGTTACATGTCCAAAATATTCTCTGTTTATCGAAATGTTGTCAATATACAATCTTTTTTTTTACACAATATTTCAAGTAAAGAAAAATCAATTTGTAGGGGCGTGAATGTCAGAATTTCATTTTTTTCTTCCAACAAAACAACATGGTTCGAAGGCCAAGGATGGGTTCAGAAGACCGAATGAGGGCCGTCTTGCTTTATGAAGAAGGGTATAGCATGAACAAAATCGTTGAGAGATTGTACGTTGTCCACAGAACCACCAAGGAGTTGACAAAAAGCACAAGGAGACATGTACAGCGGAGGACAGGTCAGGAAAAGAAAGGAGGAAACTGACACCAGACAAGACAAAGTCATAATCAAAGAATCATTTAGAAACAGGAATAGACCTTGAAGCAAATGACAAGAGAACTAAAAACAGATTTCGATATAGCCCTAAGTTCAAGAACAGTTGGAAGAAGGCTTGAACAGGGCGGTTTAAAGTACTGACGAGCGAAGAAGAAACCTCTTTTAACTGCTGCAGCACGAAGAGCGTTTGCTGTGGGAAAGAGGAAACAAGACCAGGAACTGGGACAAGGTTCTCTTCAGTGACGAATGCACATATTGCCTGGTTATTGACAAACCAAACCGCGTTAGAAGGAGAAAGGGTGAAGAACACATCCCTGAATGTTTGAGTCCCACTATAAACCACAGAGGTGGGGGTATCATGGTCTGGGGATACTTTGCTAAAGGTGGTGTGGGATGGCTGCACAAGATGGATGGCACTATCGATGAGGCGCACTACACCAACATCCTTAAACAGTTAAATACTATGCTCTACCATCTCTGAAGCACTTATTCGGGGATGGAGAAGCAATATTCCAGCAAGCCTTACTCCGTGTCATAGGGCTAAGGCTGTGCAGAAATGGGCAAGAGAGAACCACTTTGAAACTCTACCATGAACCCCTTTGAGAACGTGTGGGACTTCATCGAGAGGAAAATCCAACAAGATAGATTAAGGACTGCTGAAAAACCTCAAAAAAGAATGGGACAAGAACGGAAGCTCATACAAACTGAATGTATAACGAAAATGGTTGATGGCATGCCAAAACGTGTAATTAAAGTAAGAGGAGGAACAACGAAGTATTGACTCTAAAATGATACATTACATTGATATTTCAAGTGAAATAAGTCATTTAAAATATATTTAGTTTCTAAATGATCACTTCATATTATTACACAAAGTTTTTTCTTTATTTCTATGGAAAAAAGTGAAAAGTGTCATTTTTCAGGAGGTGGCTAATTAATTATGGCCAGTAGTGTATGCAGAGAGGAATATACTTTTGTCGTATTGAGAAGTTGCATTTTAGAGCCAATTAATTATATCATCAAATACATGATTTTTTTGGGTTCGTGTGTGAATAATCAAGAATTCCGCGGGCTTGAAATCCAATGCAGTTTGTTATTGTCATGTTTGTAGCCACAAAAAAGGAACATAAAGTACGTAGTGCCTTTTTTTGCGATTCTGTCTCTCGACCCGGACAGACACACAGTTTGTACATTTTATACATTTTGAGGGGAGGTACAAATATCGGTACAAATGATTTGAGATTTTTTTCTTCTCCTTCCATCGTCGTCTGTTGTTTCTTTCATTTTTTTCATGTCTGTCTTAAATTTTGAATTGAAACAATATCGATTGCATAATATGATTTTAATACGAATAAAATACATTTGTTATAGTTTTTGCGTTCGCGTGATTGTTTATAGGAAGTGGTAGTAGAATCTGGACCTGTATGTTGCAATACTGTATTGACTGCATGATGTTCATTGAGATTTGCAAAATAAAATAATCGATCAATTGATCCATCCATCTACCTATCTATCCATCCATCCATCCATCCATCCATCCATCCATCCATCCATTCATCCTTCCATCCATCCATCCATCCATCCAATCAATCAATCAATCAATCAATCAATCAATCAATCAATCAATCAATCAATCAATCAATCAATCAATCAATCAATCAATCAATCAATCAATCAATCAATCAATCAATCAATCAATCAATCAATCAATCAATCAATCAATCAATCAATCAATCAATCAATCAATCAATCAACCAATCAATCAATCAATCAATCAATCAATCAATCAATCAATCAATTAATCAACCAACCAACCACATTTTAAAGTCACATTTTTAGGGACAGTATGGTCAGTTTATATTTCAATCAATAATACCTTCAAGTATGCAACTACATTCTCTGAACAAAATCTAACTTTTGTATCCTGTTGCTCTGAGAAGTAACGGATTAAAGATAGGAACTCTAAATTCTAAATTCGTTTATTGACTAAATAACACGTAAGTTGTCACGATAGGAAACATAATAAACATAAGTTTGTATAAAAGCATGATTTGGTGTAAAACACGAATAAATCGTATCCAAATTGTTAAAGCAGAGAAAGAAATGAGAACATACATGTACGCCTTGAAATTTGAAGGGGCCTGCAATGATTAAAAAGTTTACTAGAAAAGAGCAAAGTTCTGCCGAGACGCATTACCCACCGCGGTTAAAATATCAAAACCTACTGATATACATTTCCATGATTTCTGTTTTAGTGGTCAGCATTATTGTCCCTTACCTGCGTTTTGTTC
>JZLH01S0108950.1:24385-36643 GCA_001188425.1 Eucidaris tribuloides | reverse complement strand
CAAGTAGGATGTTTCACATCATGCATTATGAGCACCCCGTGGACTGCAAGTGTCTGAAAATAGACTAGTTGACAAGTAGAATTTTTTGTCTCTACGAGAAATTTCATCTTTTTTAAAGCACTAAACAATCATTTCAAAATACAATTTTAGACCTTATCAAAGACACTTAGAGTGTGGAGAGTAATTATGTAGCTCACATTTGTTTAATACTGTGGTCATTGTTAGCCTGTGACTTTAAGGCTACTTCCGTGAAATGTCACAGTCAAACCAAGTTCCAATTTATGCCACAAGTAATATCAGCAATTTGCTGCTAAACTCAGAGTCTGCTTTCTAGGGGATCAATTTCTACTGGGGTCATACTTGACTCCAAAACTGTTAAATAAATACTTGTTTCTCCTCAAGTAAACAAAATCCCCACTAAAAAAATGCTTTTAGCCTGGATTTGCACTCCAGCCAGTGTTCACAGTAATTCGTAATGGTATATTTTTACATACCTGGGGATTTTTTTTGTTTCTCCCAATCATATGCCATTAATTCACTCAAATCCTGGTTTTGTTTCCTTTGTCTGTTAGTAGTTATTTCCTTTATTGCATTTTAAAACCAAAATAATTTCACTTTCGAATACCAATGACGAGGACAGTTTCTCTTTCCGCCTTTTGTTTTATTCAATCTGCTATTGAGAACAAAAAGAAAATCCCTGCTAAATTACAACGGTGCGCATCTATGCGTGATTCTGTGTGTCAGCGTGTTTTCTATTGTGTGTGTGTCTTCCTGTTTGTCCCTCTGTGTGTTATTCGCTGGCTATGTGTCTTTGTGTTCTTTTGTATATCGAGCACGCACATTGCATTCATCAATACCCGGAATTAAAAAAAAATATTGAATTGGCTCTTGGTATGAAGAGGAAATTACTTACGGAAATTTCTAGACACGTTTTCTGAATTCGAGATTAGTTGTGTGTACCACAGCCTTAATTACATTTTGAGTATCTGCATCTGCACCTACTACGATTGTTGTGTCTTATGTTATCTTTTATTGAGTTTTTGCATTTTTTATCTCAATACCCATGGGCGACATTACTAGCATCGCCTTTATCGTTATTGGTAAGTGATACTTTTTCTGTATACATATGTAAAAATTGAAATGCTGGATTAGCTTTGCGGTTCGTT
This sequence comes from Eucidaris tribuloides, assembly GCA_001188425.1. Lineage (NCBI taxonomy): Eukaryota > Metazoa > Echinodermata > Echinoidea > Cidaroida > Cidaridae > Eucidaris > Eucidaris tribuloides. Next base: position 35,477 of record JZLH01S0108950.1, on the reverse strand, counting down.
GGTTCATGCAACGATAATTTGCTTTCTTGATCACAGTCTCTTTAAAGCCTCTTTATGTTTGGAGTGTGTTCTTTATATATGTGTATGTGATTCTAGTATTTATTAATGTATTATTGTGTATGTGTATGTATATTGAATGGTTTTATATTGTGTAAAATTGTACTTTTTTATCAAGAGGTGAATAAAGAGGAAAAAATAAAAAGGGACGATTGCCCGACCTAAAAAGTATTTGTTAATTCGCAATAATGTTCTATGTTGCTTCTGTACTTGACTTAAAATTAATTTACATTTTACTCAATAGTGGTATAGCATACATGCCGTACAGAAATTACGCATACTGGCATCCCCTTCGACGTATAAGGTTCAATAAACATTTTGAGCAGTCATACTACAGTATAAGCGAAATTTCGTTTATTTATGCTGAATGTATATAACCAAGAACTACTGAACGTCATATTATCTTTAGTTGCAGGACTCTGCATCTCTTATGTCGTCTCTCAAGTGAGTTTAGATTTTCAACAGCGCAAATCTGAAATATTATATGGAAATGTGGAGAATCAAGCGAACAAAGGCATTCCTCCACCCAATAGTTTTAAGGCGAAATCATATGATATCAGATATAGGGATTCAGGTAAGTGACACATTCCTTACATCTTTGCATAAATATCAAGAAATGTTCAGCAGTTCAGCTTCAGAGTCGCATATATAATATATATTTACAATAAAATAAAAGGGTATATAAGGTAAACCTGAGGAAAAGAAGGGTCATATTTCTTTCTTTCTTTCTTTCTTTCTTTATTTCTTTCTTCCTTTCTTTCCTTCTTTCTTTCTTTCTTTCTTTCTTTCCACCTATCTACCTCTCTTTCTTCACTAACTTCCCTACTTATCCTGACATATTACAACAGGATAGCCTTTTCGGTACAGCAGTACTACTCTTTTAAATGGCCTAGTATATGTATAATGAAAATATATGACAGATGCAAACGCACGACAAATTCATAAAAGCACTGCAATATGTTACATTTATATATATATATATATATATATCAGTTCTTTTATGAATTTGTCGTGCGTTTGCATTTGTCAAATATTTCCATTTGCATTATCGTGGTTACAGGTCACACACACAAACACAAACACACACAAACACGCACGTGTATGTGTATGTGTGTGTGTTTGTGTGTGTGTGTGCGTGTGTGTGCGTGTGTGTGTGTGTGTATGTGTGTATGCGTGTGTGTGTGTGTGACTTGTCACCAAGATACCCTGATTAAGTCGCACACCTTATGAAACAGAAACATAAAAAGAAAATTACCGCGGGTGAAAATATAAATATTCAAACTTTTATAGCAATATGTGAAGGTTATAAAACAATTAACTTTCCTACTCTTTTTCATAATTACGATATTGGCACTTTCCTTACCTTTGGGTTGTGCGACTTTATCAGGGTATCGCTGTGACGAATCATTATAGGAAAGAAATATTGAAGCAAAAATACAATAAATTACTTTAACATTTTCATGAGCTTTGCTTTAGTCTTTGTGCATAATCATGGAATTAGCAAACTCAAAAATGTCGAACGCTTGATCTGTTGATTTTAATGAATCAGAAAATGAATGGCCCAACTAGAATTGCACCTGTAACCTTTTAATTTAAAGTTTACCAACACCATGAAAATCAACAGTGTGTACAACTAGAATACGCTATAAATAACCGCAATTCAGTTGTCTTAGCCCGTGAAGCATAAGCATAAATCAGATCATAACTTGTACAATATTCCGGCACTTGTGCTCCGCGCGTTTTAGTTCTGCTCCGTAAGCACCGATTTCTTTCCGTGCGCGTTCTGGCTATACGCGTACATTTTTTCTGTAATTATTGAAGTTCAATATCGATATTGATTGATACACTGGGTGTGTGTATTAATGATCAAGGCGTACGCGGACAAATTATCAATAGTGCGATCGATAAAATGATAGAATCGGTTGATTGACTAGTCTATTGCAAGTCGTTTTTGTTTTTACTTACTATTTGAAATTTACATTCAAACTCCAATAAACAATTATCGGAGTGATCACAAGTGCTAATACTACACTGAGGGCATGTCACAAATAATACTTTACATAGCCAACAAATTATTTAGGGTATTGGTACACTTTAACACAAAAAGGCCCTACCACAAGGCTATTTCATACTATTGATTGATTTATTTATCGGTTTTATTTTTGCTTGTCCCATTCTCTTGCACATGGCATCCCTCTGGTTTTCACAGAGATTTCTACCCACGTGTGTAATACTGATATCGAAGAGAGTGTACTAGCATAGTGAATTCTTTCAAGTCCCCAATTCCGATCAAAGAAAAACTACACAGGGAGAAAGGACAGGGTCTGTTAGTTTGATTTCTAGGGACTTGCATGTAACTGATTTGAAAATAATTTTAACACTGAAACAAATATAAAAGTATGCAAAGGTATTTTGAGATATGTTAATTTCCGAAGGGTAATCACCATGATGTATGATTTTGAATACGTGTATTTATTTAGTTTTATGTTGTTATAGTTATTTTTATCTTTACGTTCTGGTGCAATGTACATGCTAAACGATATCCAGTTTTCATTCTAGTTGTTGGCTTGTTTCTCCCCCCCCCCCCATAACATAACATTATGATTTTCCTTCATTCGAATCTGAAGGGTAAACACCGTCGTTATCTTCCTCTCTCCTCTCTCCTCTCTTCTCCCTTTCTTTCTTAAAGATGCGGAAGGCGGCCTCAGCACTGAAGTTCAGGCCAATACGATCATCCATCGACTGAGGCGAGGAATCAGTTTGGTAACGTATTCAAATGTCCCATGGGTGTACATTACTAGTAGTTCCGCCAAAGATTAGTTTCAGACTGTCTGTCTGTCTTTGTGTGTGTGTGTGTGTGTGTGTGTGTGTGTGTGTGTGTGTGTGTGTGTGTGTGTGTGTGTGTGTGTGTGTGTGTGTGTGTGTGTGTGTGTGTGTGTGTGTGTAGTGTAGAGAGGAGAGAAGAGTTTGCAGGAGGTACATTGTGGTGTATGTTTAAGTATGAGGTTACATTTGTGGGCGTATTTCGGCGTATTTTCGTATTTCGGTACCCCCAGAATGAAACATTTTAAAACGGTTTAAAAACACACAAAATAGGGCGTGCTAAAGTGAACCGTTTTTTTACCTCCCATAATAGATGTTGTGTGTCTATTGTGTGTTGTGTGTATGTATGTGTGTGTGTGTGTGTGTGTGTCTATTGTGTGTTGTGTGTATGTATGTGTGTGTGTGTGTGTGTGTGTGTGTGTCTGGTGTCTAGTCTGTCTGTGCTGTGTGGCTGCGTCTGTCAGCAGAGTTACATCAGTTTGATTGTTAAGAAAATTGATGGCAGCACAGGGAATCGCATTTAAGATAAGTCTTCATTAATGCACGATTGTTTGTCGGTCTGTCTCTAATTAATATAATAATATATATTATGATATTAGATGGCTAGTAGAGTTACGAAGATGTGATTGGTCCACAGCTCGTCACATGATACGCTTTGCTAGGATCGCAAGTGTTATATTTTCACAGCTCGTTATTTCCCAACTGGTGAAATGAATATATTTTTCGAATGTCGAGCGCCCTCGTACGTTTCAACATGACCCATGTGTGTGTGTTGGCTATGGAGAAAACTTCACCGTGCGACGCAAACCACTGAATGTGCCTTTTACCCTTAAAAATTGACATAATTAGTCAAACTGATATTTATCTTCCATTATAGAAATAGAGGAAAGGTAACTGTCTTTCAGATTCATACAATTTTACTGGCAGGCAGGAATGATTAAGGTGTCATTTTTTAACATTTGTCCATGATTTTCGGCCATCGGCGTAACTTTCAGCCAACACTATGAGACGCGCGTGACGTCACTACGTGTTGTGAAATCGATAGTACAATCGGTATCGTCTGCTAAACTGAGCTCGGTGTCGATTTGCTTTCCTCAGCGTCGAAACCGAACTTAAACTCACCCACTATAAACGTAATCAAGGCCATCTAATATAACAGATATTAACTGGTAGGGGGTGTAATGTAACAATCTCTGGACCGTCAGAGACTTATATTTCCCCTCGTGATCATACTTCGTCGCCCGGCTGGCAGAAGGGCATTAAGAAATGCTCTAAGCAGAAGGGCGTTAACAGTCCGGCTGGCAGAAAGTCTTTAGCAAATGTTCTAAGCAGAATGACGTTAACAGTAAATTGCTTGTAACGTGACAACCATTGGCTTATTTCACATGAAATCAAAGTATTGTGATCTTTTAGATCCTTCTATCAATACGTAAGGTGAAAATGTGGAATAAGCCTATGGGTTTCAAATTAGAGGCAATTTACTGTTGACGCCCTTCTGCTTAGAGCATTTGCTAACGACCTTCTGCCAGCCGGACTGTTAACGCCCTTCTGCTTAGAGCATTTGCTAACGCCCTTCTGCCAGCCGGGCGACGATTTTCCCTCAGCGCTGCGCACTTCGGGAAAATATAATCCCTTGGGAAAATATAACTCCCTGACGCTCCAAACAATGTTATATTACACCCCGTACTAGTCAATATCTTTATAATAATAAATGATTGTTAGCCGTAAGGTCACCTCAAGTTCCATGAATGACTACAATCCACTTTGCCAGAAACCTGGAAAATATAAAATGAAAAACAATGAAAACCGTTCAATCTACCCATAGCCTACTTTGATTCATTCTTTTTCCCTAACCTGTGATTAATTATTGGGATGTCTTGGAATGTTGGAGAACTTTTGTTATTTGCTTTACCGCTGTACTTGATAAGGACTTTACTTGTGTGTCTATTTCTACAACAACAGCAACTACTACCACTGTTACTGCTACTAATCCTACTACTTCTACTTCTACTGCTACTACTACTACTACTTCTACTGAAGGTCCTGTCATACATTTTCCGGCAAGCCTTGCTTTTGACTTACAGGGAACAATCTTTGCGTGCTGAAAAATCCCCGCAACAAGCCCCCTTAGCTTTCCCGGAGAGGTGTGACAGGGCCTTCTACTTCTACTTCTACTACTACTACTACGACTACTACGACTACTACGACTACTACGACTACTACGACTACTACGACTACTACGACTACTACGACTACTACGACTACTACTACTACTACTATAAGACTACTGCAAATACTACAACTACTGGTCTGCTGCTGCCACGTATTGTCTCTTCATATTCCATTGCTACTACTGCTACTACTACTACTACTACTACTACTACTACTACTACCACTACTACTACTACTACTACTACCACCACCACCACTACTACTTCTACTACTGCTACTGCTACTGCTACTATTACTACTATTACAACAACAACAACTACTACTACTACTACTACTACTACTACTACTACTACTACTACTACTGCTAGGCCTACTAGTATTACTAACTAGTACTTCTTACCATTATTGTTGTCTCGTTTAACCTACTCCAGATAACGAGGCACGGCCGCGTAATATCTTTTGAATGCTCTGGGCGGGTCCACAGCTTGCAGGAACTATGGGTTTACGACTGTATGGCGAAGGATGTCGAAACTGGTATCGCGGTGAAGATAAATCATTTTAAAAACGAAAATGAGGGTATCGAACCAACCCTAGATGCTCTCTTTGAAAAATTACGCTTGAAACGTGAGTTGAATCGTATAAAAGTCTCAATTAATTGAAATAATTGATACCATTGCGAAGAAGCTTTTAATATTATTCAGAGTCTGAGTTGCAGGTATCAATATATTTTGAAGAAATTTGTAATATTTGTAATATATTAATATATATTATTTGAAATATTTTAATATATTTCTTTTGAAATCATTATTGTTCAAACTGGGCGGATGTTCACTCCGGCCGTCTCCCTCGGTCAAACGTAAGGAGGTATGTATTATCCATGTGTCCTGCGAAAAGGGGTATAATTCCTCTTAATTTGTAGTTTAAAAAAAAATCGGGGGATGGGGAGGGGCGACACGTATTTTGCCTAGATATTTGATCAATTCCCGAAATATCAACTTTGACTTTTATACGGCATTAAAGGGTAGTGGTGGGCAGAAGCTGAACAAAAATAATTTTTTGACATCTACTCCAATACAATTCGATTCAATTTCAATTAACATCTGTTTTGTTCCGTGTTTAATTTTCGTAAATTTACAAATAAACGCGCGTATATATTGAAGCCAACTGTGGTATCAAAATCACAGCTTGGGTCGGAAATTCAAATTAGCATCATGCTATCATCGAGCCCAGTGACAAATCTCGAGTTGGAAATCCAAACGATGAATACAATTTCAAGGCTTAGGTAATACCAATAGTAAGGCAGCAAATGATAAATTCAATTTTAGGGGACAGATGTGAGTATAAGTGAAAACGTAGAGAGTGTAAACGAAGAAACGGCAAAAAAGTTGAAAAATGAAATGATTACAAATTTGATTTTCAGTTTTGTCACATTCTTATTTATTTTGAATATCATTTTACCCCAGAACTTGAGAGCCACATAACATTAAACGTTTTGGTTTTTATGCGAAATATGTCGCAGATTGACGCCTATTCTGCGTTTTTTTTTAAACAAGTTCATTATTCGAAATTTAAATTTAAGAGCTGTTTACTCAGATGAAACTGGCAATTAATGGAATCTTTCCCATATAAAAGGAGACTGTGTAACAAAATTACATTTGCTATTGGTTACCTGTTACCTATCCTCCAGATGCCTAGTGACACATATTGCCTCTGCCGAACATCTCCATTCTAATGTATCAGCTGCCGCAATTCGGCTTCTGGCCATGACCTCCATCCACCCTGGTTCCTTTCCTTCTCTACTGTGCGTCGCCAAGATGTTTTGGGTCCGCCCCCTTTTTCTGCCCCCTTTTTTCTGCCCCCTTTCCCTTCTGGTGGCCATATTATTCGCTAATAATACTAATCTATCGCAATATCCGCTTGGCATATCTTTTGTAGTGTCATCAACTCCTAGTGAGCATTTACTCACAACAGAGTCATCACAGATCGAAAATGGCGGTGAGTGAAGCAATCATTCTACGATTTTCTTAGTCACAAACACATTAATCACTCGTAAAGAGTGTTCATGCTCTTTTTACGTAGATTAGCGTTTCACCAATATTTACTGTAACCATCGCCATTATTATTATAGCTCCTCAGCATGACCGCTGACATAATTTTCATCCCCTTCGTCCTACACCTCCATTTGATCGTATAATTATCATTGTTATCGTCATCATCTTCATCAGCAGCATCAGCATCAGAATCATCATTAGTGACTTCAAAATCAAGATTATCAAAATCCCCATCATAATAGCCGTCATCGATATCACCATTTTTCTGTCTATCCTCATGTTACCCGTGTGTTGAAGTTGGTACAACCATTTCCAAATTTGATAAAAGAGAGATAACCTTGGGGATTTGTAATCCAAAAAAAAAAATTTCAGTAGACCTATAAAAAAATCAAACTTTGGGATCTGACCTTCATGATTGTGTGTGGATGGATTAATAAAATCCATAGAACACAAAAGTTTCCAAACGGCATGCTGTCATAGGAAAATAATAGATAAAAATCAGTACATGAGTTTAAAGCTCTGGTGACAGAAAATTCTATATCACCGCACACTGTAAGGGAGTAGTGATATGGTCGCTTAATAAGTTTCAATTTTTAAAAACTCTTATTAGTCGTTTTGAACTACATTGTACAATTATTTGATGACTTTCCTTTTAGACCTTATCAGAGACACAAGGAGCATATACTGCCCCCCCCCCATGACAAAAGGGCATAATTGGCATTTTTTCAAAATTGAGTTATATAGTGTAGGGGACTCAGTACATCATGATTAACATGCAGAACAAAAAACTATTAACTAGAAGTGTCCCTTTGTCTCATAATCTGCTTGTCCACGTAAGGGTTCATTGGCCAAAATTGAACCTTAAATTGAACCCCGATTTCTTAGTGTGTAAATAGGGCTTTACGTGTTGAACAAACAACATTTTGCTCAATATCTCCAAAACACCAACATGTCAGTTATGCCCCTTTGTCATGGGGGGGGGGGGCGGGGCAGTATAGCATCATACAGCTGCTTAGATTATATTAAGCTGGAAATAATTATGGTTAAGCAATGCATTTGAGCTCTTATACCGGGAGGGGTCAACGAAACCACAACACTTTACAGAAAACACATATGCATTTGTCTGATTGATAAAGCAATCGATTGAGTGATTGTTGTAAGCGTTTCTGGTTTGATTCATTCATCAATGAAGGTTACTTTTTCTTTTTATTTATGATTTATCTTATCTCATTTAATTGATCGAATGTCGGATTTATTTGTATCATTTATCATGTTCGTGTCAATGGTTACACCTGAAGAGCATCGCAAAAGCACCACCATTCCTGACGCGAAGAGAAGTACGTTCCTTAACTAGATATTTTCTTAGTATTTACTTAGAGATTGTGTTCATGATTTGATTACCCGCGAATAATCTTATTGTTAAATTATGCTAATATTATTCATATAGATTCATATAATATCTTCACCTCTCACAAAAAACTTGGGGCTGAAAAGTCAATGTTTGTGAAACAAGAACCGGCGAAATTTAAAGAGAATGATCTATCGTAACGAAACTCACTGAATTTGGTTTTTACACATCAGTTAAAGTAGTCTGATTAGCAGTCTAAGACATAATTCATGTATAAAAACTGAATGCTCCGCTGACCAAAGCCTACAATTAGGTCAAAAACTCAAACCGGTGCAGTTAAACGATTGTCAAGCCAACTTTGCTATGGTTATACGTACCAAATTCAAAATTGCTGGGTGAAAATACTTAGCAACTTGAGCAACGGCACAATTTTAAATGATTTATCATTTATAAGTCAACAACTTAAAAAGTAGGAATGTCAATGCTTGATCATTATGTTTTTATATAACTTTTAGCTGGATCATATTTTATCAAAATAGTTGTGATGTGCTTGTGCAGAACTCAACATTTACAGGCGAAAGAAAGAGAAAGTACCGCCAATAACATATCTTGTTTCAGTTTCCCTCTTCCTTTCTTTCTTCCTTTTTTCTTCATATATTTGATGGCAATTAATGAGATTCTTCTCGTTACTTACTTAATTACCTAGTTTATCATTATTTTTTTGTAGCAGAGAGAACCTTTGTGCACATGTATGGCGCCATTATAACGAGCATTGTAGTCGTGGTCTCGCTGGTCGTCATCTGTTTTGTGTGCAAGCAATCACGAAGATGCAAGGTGAGCAAAGGTGACTCTGACAAAATAATGGTTAAGTTAGTTAGTTATACCCGTCCTACTTCTTAGTGGAACATCGGGTGGCGCCTATCTCCGTTTCAGTAACCATAGGCAACATGGCTGCACAAAACAGTTCAACTACAGTGGGGGTTAGTGTTCTGGTAGTCCCATGTGTTTAACTCCCTACACCTTCTAGATATCCGCGCGCCTGGATAGAGGCAGTAGGTACCATATTTATAATGGTCTTTTGGTATGACCCGGTCGGAGCTCGCACCCACGACCTCCCGGACCAGAAGCGGATGCTCTACCACTGAGCCAAGTCGCCCGGTAAAAATAGCTAAGAGACATCGTTTATAAGACCAGAAGCGGATCAAGAGAAAGCAGAATATTCGTAGAAAATTGTCCAGTTATTGAATCGGTATTTTAGGTCTTCATGTCCTGAAAAAAAATAAAAAAAAATAGATAGGAAAAAATACGGTCATTGTGCTACCATATGTGCGCAAATTCCAAAAAGATGATGTTATAGTATTGATACCTGAAAAATATATAAAAAATAAACATGATAGCATGGAAAAAAGCTATTGAGGATTATACATTATATGGAAACTATAGTTCAACACATTGTACTCAAGTTGGATAATTCAGGGCTCTTGTGTTTTTTTATTTTTTTTATTTTGTTACTTGTCGTGGTCGCTATTTAGCAGAAAGTATGTGTATTTAGTCTTGTATCAAGAATCTTGACCCTTTTTGGAGCTGAAAACGTAAATCCTGTTTTTCTATGTGAATGCAAAAAAAATAAATAAATAAATAGCTTCACCTCCTGCTATTTAAATATATTCTAGCTTTCACTAAATCGATATGACGTTTTGGAATTTGGTCTTTGGATTTAGGTTTCTATGGGACAGTGGGTAGGCAGGATGCGTCATATTTTGTTCGATTCGATGATAATTTAATAACGAGTCTCATGCACATGTATGCAATACGAGCAAATAATGGGTTGGAACTATTATATCTCACAAAATAATTATGATCATACGAAGGTTGTCTTTTCATTTCTCAATTATAAAACATCTGCCCATGAATATACTTTATATAAAATATGAAAAAATAGAATTACTGGAACACGCTTTTATGAATACATTATATTTATATTATTATATATTATTACCTTTTGCTGCACACTATGTAGAAATAACTTCCCATTTGAAGTGAGATGAAAAATATATGGATATACACTAGTCTATGTTCCAAGACAATAAATGGAGTGGATTACATAAATTTTATCATCGAATACTATAACAATTGCAGGTCATAAATTGCTTAGTTCAAAACTGCAAAGTATATACTGAATTTCACTTGGCCTTGATTTTTGCCATTACAGAATATTTACAGAAGAATTCTCCATTTCCAGACTGAATCAGGTACGTTAATTTTTCAAAACATTATTTTGATATAATTTAATGAAAGAGAAAATCCAATTTTCTCTTCTCCTTCTTCTTCTTCTTCTTCTTCTTCTTCTTCTTCTTCTTCTTCTTCTTCTTTTTCTTCTTTTTCTTCTCGTCATGAACGTTATAATTACATTTCGGCGGTGATTATTGAATGAATTCGTAATATCACGTACATCCTAATCGCCTTTGTATATTCATTTTTTCCTAAAACAACAACAAAAAATCTTGCCGTTCTCTTTATCACTTTTGAAATATATCCATGGACGTCATCATACGCGTACGCAGGGGGAGTGTTTGGGGTGTTCAAACACCCCCCTTTAGCCGAAGGGGGTGTTTAACTCCCCCAAACACCCCCCTTTACA